>BQNB010030862.1:19597-54497 GCA_026074375.1 Tanacetum coccineum
ACATAAAGTCGAATCTAAGTTTTTATTAACAAACATAAACATTAAATTAAAAAGCGGTAAACTATTCAACCCCCCTTCTAGTTTTCCACATAGTGTAATGTAACCCATAAGCCATCGTATGCTTAAGATATTAAAGTACCCTAACTAGTGCATCCTAATGATCTCTACTAGGGTTGTGTGAGTATCAACTAAGTCGACTTACACTATATGCCAAATCTGGTCTTGTACAATTCATTATGTACATCAAGCTTCATACAACTTGTGTATATTGTAACTGAGATACACTTTGTCTTGTGTTCTTTTTTAGTTGAACCTTAGGATCAAAGAGAGTTACAACTGGTCTATCATCATAGTGCCTAAATTTCTTATGGGTCTTCTTAATGTAATGAGATTGGGTAAGGATGTATCCATTGGAATTCTTTTGAATTCTAATACCCAGAATAACATCAGCTTCTCCCATGTATTTCATATCAAATAAAGAATGAAGCATTTTCTTGGTTTGGTTAATGACATCCATATTTGTTTCCATAATCAGCATATCATCCACATATAAACAAATGATGACAAATTCATTTTTGTATTGTTTAACATAAACACATTTGTCACATTCGTTTATTTGAAATCTGTTTGATAAGAGAGTGTTATCAAACTTTTCATGCCAATGCTTTGGAGCTTATTTAAGGCCGTAAACAGATTTAACCAATTTACAAACCTTATGCCTTTGACCTTTGACAACAAACTCCTTAAGTTGTTGCATATAGATTTCTTTATCAAAATCACCATTTAAGAACGCAGTCTTCACATCCATTTGATGTATAACTAGGTTGTGAATTATTGCTATTACAATCAATGTTCTTATAGAGGTTATCCTTTTAACCGGTGAATAAGTATCAAAGAAATCTTGACCTTCTTTTTGACGGTATCCTTTGGCTACTAAACGCGCCTTATACTTCTCTATGGTAACATCAGGTCTTAGTTTCTTTGAAGATCAAAATATGGCCTATTGGTTTATGTCCTGAAGGTAGATCAATCAATTTTCATTTATTGTTATGCACTATAGAGTATATTTAACTGTGAATAGCCTCTTTCCAATAAGGTGCTTCTGATGATTCCATAGCATCCTTATATGTTTATGGTTCATCATTAACAATATACGTCATATAATCAGGTCTAAAGTCTTTGGTGACTTTTGCACGCTTACTTCTTCTTGGTTCAACATTCTCTTGTGGAACCTCAGAATTGTTGTCTGTTTGATCTTGAGACAACTGATTATCTATTACTCTTTTCATTGGATTTGAGATTTGTTCTTTATCCTTATAAGGAAAGATATTCTCAAAGAATTCTGCTTCAGCAGATTCTATAATTGTATTGTTGCTTATGTTCTTTACATTTTATTTGTAAACCAAGAACCTATAAGTAACAATATTCTTTGCTGGACCAACATAAACACAATCAACTATGGCAAAACGAAGTGCTTTTCTTTTTATTACAAGGGGGAAGGAAGATCGCCACTCATTTTCATTCATTTCAGTGCCATCTTGCGGTGAGGAGCGCGCCATGTAGATTCGTTCGCCTGAAGGGGTGTTGTTGATCCTTCCCAGGAAAACGCGGCGTGTTTTTGAATTCTAACAAATCTCTATGCCGCTAAAGCGCCCTTGTCAAATAGTAAACTTCTGATTCTACTTCTGCCGGGACTTGTTCAGTCTTGCATTACTCGTCATTCTCTCGTGCTCTAGCAATTTTGTCCTCCAAGACCACTACATGTTTAGTAGGTAGGACTAATCAATATGGGAAGTGGAATGAGTACTCTCTCTCCTCATTCAAAGAAATAAAGGAATATGCCCCAGTTACTCTGCTGTAACTATGGAGGAGAAGTGATAACTAGCTAGACCATATTTTTGATTAATTTACCTTCGATTATTCAATCAAGGAAGAAGAGTCAACGACCTTTGAAGAAAGATGACTTCTATTTTAAGATATTGAGTATCTATTTCAGTAGGCAGGAAGGGCGCGGAAGCTACCGTTTCTAGAATGCAAGCAAGCTAGCGACTCTCCTTGTAAGCGAAGGAAAGGGACATTCGGGAAGCGACTATCGCTTCTTGGCGAATCATTTTCTACTAGAAGTGATTTCACTCCACAACATAAGAGTAGATCCGTATACCAGTCATACGACTGCCTTTAGAAAGATCCTTTAATGATACTCGTAAACCCTAGTCCTTTTCCTTCTGCCAGCTCTCCCGAAAACAACAGTTCACTGATGAGGCTAGTGGAAACTAGATTTTCCTTCCGGCTGAATAAATAGACTACTCCAGTCTTTTCTTCATTTCATTCCCATCCTTCTTCTCCCTAAGAATTTAATGAACCAAGTTCAACCTATTCGAGAGAAGAAAAAAACCAACAACCTTGGTGATTCTAAAAGCAGTTCCTAAGCCAAGCATGTTCTAGTTTTAGAGCTCCCAACTTGGTTTTTTTGATGATGTTTAGGTAAGGACCTTTATGCGTCCCCCCCCCTTTACACTTTTCATTTTTGCAAGAAATACGAAATTCAATTCTTCATGATAGAAAATAAAAGAGAAATTCTGTAAAGCAAAGAAAGGCATGAAATCAATCCATCTTAATACGAAATTTTGAAATCAAAAATGTCCTCTTTCGGGCTCCAAGGGACTTTAAAGAAAGAGCAATGAGCGTTAAGTTGACTCTTTCAATAAGCACCCCTTCCGAAATAGAAGATCCATCCACGATATTGGCCATCGATATTTCCTCCCTAACTAGCCCCTTATTAATATAAAATGAAAGAATAAGTTCGGGAAACCGTCAGGCCCCGGTAACAAAGAAGGAATCCATAAAACTTAGAATCCACAAACCAATGATAAAATACAAACCCTCAGAATAGAACCTTGTCCCTGAGATTTGATACTTCGGGGTTTATATGGATGGTATCCCCCCGAGAAGGTTAAAATGGCAGTTCCTGCTGCCATGTGTACCCTAAAAAAATGACTACATGAATCGGGATCCACTATAATCGATTTAATTTACTAGTTCAATTGTGACTCTACCTTAACCTACATTCGAGTAACTGTTATTGATTTCGACAATCGTCGCTCTGGGGTCCTCTAGCGAGGAATCAGGACCCATACATAATCATTGTAATTCATCGCCCCCCCGCCTCCCCCCCCCTTCGGTTCGGTCCTCTATCTGAATCTCTAACACTAAATAGGCGACAATCACCAACTTTCTCAAACTCATAGCCTTCTTGTGACATAAAAAGAACCCCAAACCGCTTGTTTTAAGAACATCAGTCAAAAATGTTCCTGTCTGCTTTTTTTCTTTTTTGATTTATTTATGACGGAAAATAAAAATTGAACTTTTTTATTAGTAGCCCTCACTAATACCATTCTTGATGGCGAATCTTGATTGACTGACACTAGGAACCGATTCAGAGAAGGTCCTAACTCCTAGCAAAGTCATTCTTAACTGTTTTTCCCCTTCCTTATTTGTTTTTCCCCTTACCTTTGCCTGGTTCTATGATTTAAGGTTAGGAGTTTCATTATTTGTAAGATCCCCAGCTACACCAACAACCAAGGAATGAGAGTGGGTGGTCCCTAGGAACGGCAGAAAGGAAGTACTGGTTCAACCAGATACGAGTGAGCAAAATCTATTGCATAATCCAAGTCAAAGTGAACATCTCCCTAATCAAAATCATCATCACGAGCAGTAGCTGAAACTGCTAGTCAATCTACCGGAAGAATTTCACTAAAAATGGGCGAGACTGACCCAGAATAAACTCCGATCTTTGTTTCTGGGGTTGAGAGCGCTATCCTTTTTTTTCGCACGGTAAGATGTGCAGCGTATGCCTAGGGAAGAGAAGCAACTAGCCCCGCCTACCATCCTATCTATATCTATATCCTGCGCCTATCGGCGGGAAACTTGGGTCTTTGTCTGGGAGTGGTGAAGGAGGCTAGTGCCCCGCCTTATTCTAATCTCGCCTTCGGCCATCTACGGGCAGGATTTCTGGTCCCTTGTAATTCTAGTTATCTAGATTTAGTAGAGCTTATTTGGAAAAGAATCAACAGAATAACTAATAGCATAAAAACAGATCCAAGTACTATCAGTATCAATCAGGAAAAGCTGATATCTGCCTCTGATTCTTTCTTTGTCTCAAACACCTCATACCCCTATAATAATTGTTAGAGTAACGGGGTGGTCCGCCAAAAGCGTAACTAAGGAGAAAGTTTATACTTTGAGAAAGAAAGGCTACTCTCCGTCTATTTTTTTTTGATTTTTGGTTTCTTATAGCCTATTTTGAATCTAATCTTAGGAAGGTGCTTTATCCCGCTTTGATTTCCGTAGCTAGGCTTCAATAAAACGTTTTGAAGCGTTCGAGACTGAGGAATCTAGATATTTCCTGGAGTACGCCTATCCTTTAATTGGATGATGGATGCGCCAGTGTTTAAAAAACTACCTTAAAGGGTATCACCTTACCGCAATTTCCCCTTGTGTTACCCTCCGAGGAACTGTTTAGCGTTCCTGTATTGTCTCGCACGTGGCTCCTCTCATGTCACCTAATGTTTGACAGAAAGTTTGGAACCCGTAGAGAATGAAAGGGGCCTAATGTATCTCTCTTCTCAATCATGCCTCTCGAGCTCCACTCCGTCCCACCCAAATAAGTAGATCCTCCATTCATCAATAACTCGACTTGCCTTCTCTCCACAGGAAGGGGTCCGGTACCGAGAATAGGAAAAGGAATTCACCTCAAATCAAGGATAAGATATACTTTGACCAGACGTGCTCGGAATCTTTTTGTCAATTCGGGGGAAGTTCTGAAGTAGCCATTCCCTTTCAGTAGTTGAGACTCAAATACTTTTCATTCAGTCTAAATGGCTTTCCGTAACTCATCATCACTATTTAGAGTTAGCTCGTGGATGAACAGATTCGAGAATCAATAAAAAGGTTCCGCTAACCAATTGATACCGTAGTAGAAGATTCGGTTAGTGATCCACCTCTCTATTTCCCAATAGAAAGAGTTATTCTATGAAAAAAAAAATCTCGATGGAATTTTCTTGCTTAAGCACCTTGCTTGTCATCATCCTAAATACAAGATTAAACCACTTATGCGGAACAATAGCCTTTATGAGTTATCAGTCTATTCAGTACTGGATTTTTAGCACGTACAACCATCAAACCAGAGACCAAAGCAAGGCTCGACAAAACAGAAAGGTCGTTTCCTTCTTTCGCTATTAGTTGATCTAAAGGCTTTATATGGTTATAGATTGTCCTAGGACAAGAAGGACATCAAACACACAACTCAACACACATGCGCCTTTTGCAATTCAATTTTTGGCCGGCTCCGCAATTAGTTCGATCTGTAAGGGAGTCTTGAATCTCGAGCAAGTTTCTGGGGGTCATTCATACTTTTCAAGTTCAAGTCATTTCCTAAGACGAGCTCCTCTTATTCTTGAGCCTTTGTCGCACATTACTCCAAAAAGTTCAATTCCATTTCGTCTCGATCTTAAAGACATTAAAATAGTCCTACAACCTGCTATCAAATGTCCAATGTCAGTTCCAGATTTGAATACCATACAGGTTTACCACAAGGCATAGGATATTCTTTGTTTCGTGTTGTCCTCTTTAACTCGTTGACGCTCAGTCGGTCCTTGACTTAGGCCTTAGGTAGATCCTGGTAAGGTAGAAGGGTCGCCCTTTTTAAACGAAACAAAAATAAAAGAAAGAAAGTTACACAAGATCCAGAGAGAAATCTATGAATAAGCTCTCTGTGAAGCTGACTTACGTGCTCAACTCAAGCAAGTCAGAAGCTAAAAGTCAGCCTATTGAATGGGCAGAGGAGTGATGTCCTAAAAGTGAAAAGAGGTTGGCCACATGCCTCCGCTTAAACTATGTATGGCCATGACTCCTCGCTTTAGGCCCCGGATTAATTATAATTAATGTGATCCTGATTCTTCTCACAATCATTTGGAGTGATATCAACATGTTTTTATATTTTATTGAATGTAAGTATTATTTATACACGCCCCCGTTACATCCCATGAGTTTTCGCACTTGCAATCTTGTCACAGCCCCAAACGGATCATTAACAGGATTTGACGCTACTATGTACTATTAAACCTCCCGTTAAATCTCTAAAAGCTACTGGATTCCCAACATGAAGAATCTATAATGGATCAGAGGTTCCAGACACTCTCGATACTCTATCGGGAAAGCCTCTCTTATTCAAAGGGTTGATTATTTAGAACCCTTTTTGCTCATAAGAGACATTAGAAAGGGTGAGAAAGGGCTTGCTGCTGGTTCGAAACTCCCCTGAATTGATTTACAGCGCCTATTTTCAAGCTTATAAAAGGAATTGCTTAGTCTAAACTAAAGAAGATAATTAACACACATAAGTAGATAAACAAACGATAAAGAAGCGGTCAAGCACTAATGTATAGAAAACGTATTAGCCAATTTAATCAAATAGAATGTAGAAATTATTTATGTGTCCAATGATTGTACTACTTCGTTGGTGGTATATCATTCTAAAGCTAGGCGGTACTTCTCACCTTTAAAAACTTAAGGTTTGTATTACAGTTAATCCTATCACAATTAACCTAACCCCGCATAAAGCTCACACCGTTGATTATAATTTATCTAGGAGACTACATTGTTGAATATCGAAACCTAGCTCATCGAGGCTTTACCAACTTATGCCCAATGGTTATCTATATGCTGGTAGTCCACGGTCTAAATTGCTATCCAGGGAAACAAAATGTTGTTTATAATCCTAAGTCACCTCTTAGTCTACCATTTACTTAACCAAGGCAGCAATATGGGCTTAAATTTGTAGTCCTATTAATCTAGAGGTACATAGATAAGCTGTATGTAGTATTTATCCCAGACTCTAGTCTACATATCTGTAATCCTAGATCCAGTTGAATGATAAATAAAACATAAACAGGTATGAAGTAATAAACATATTCAACAAGCAACGAAAAGGTAAACAATCAGTATAATCAAACCAAACATTAAATAATCATAAACATGGCTAATACCTATATGTATTAGCCCTTAGTCATTGTAACAATACACAATATCATAGATGAACGATTAAGATTAACCAAACGTTATGCTAACCGAACGCTTATAGTGGAGTATAGAGATTACAAGAGTTTTCCTATTGAATTGAGGCACTTGCTAGACCTTCTTTGCTTCTAAAATCGTCTGTAGATCGTACTTGGTGGTTAAAAGCTTATCTTCGATATTAAAAACCGAATTTTAGGTTTTCTATTTATAGGCTTTGTAAACAGGTCGATACGCCGTATAGGAGGAGTCCGATACGGCGTATTGGGGTTTCTTAGCGTAGGCTCCACGATTATTTTATTCTGGAATAATCTTTGACCGCCACTGAATACGGCGTATATGGTCTTCTGGATACAGCGTATTGGGTGTAATCGTGCTTCTTCTGAATGTTGACCAAAGTATCTTACACGACGTATCCGCTGAAGTGGATACGTCGTATTCTTCAAAGCCAGGCAATGATCTTGATCTTGTCTAAGTATTGGGAAATAACGTATATGTCTAGAATGATACATCGTATTCTTCAGATTTAGTAGACTTTCTTGAACTTTATCATTTATGCTCCAAAACACGTTCTTTTCATCATCTTTCGCCAAATGCTTGATAATATATGAAATTCATACAAATAGGAAATTAAGTATCAAATTTTATATAAAACAATGTAAAACGAGTAACATAGATGGGATCGATGATGCCAATCATGTGATGCTATTTGATGTCATCACAGCCTTATATGTTTGTGGTTCTTCATTAACAATATACGTCATATAATCAAGGCCAAAGTCTTTATTGACTTTTGCACGCTTACTTCTTCTAGGTTTGGCATTCTCTTGTGGAACCTTAGAGGTATTTGTCTCTTTGGTCCAAAGTCATTATTGCGTTGTTACTTATGTCCTTGATGTGTCTCGCGACTACTAGTTTTAAATTTATAACACGAATTATCGGATAAAGCTAAGAACACACGGGCAAGTATGACCCTTTCGTATGTAGTTAGTTTTGGTTGGTAAGCCAAGGTAGTTCACTAGGATTTGGGTGTTTTTAATTATGAAGAATTTATGTAATAACACGTAACACGAAAGTGGTAAATTGGTTGTCACGTCCTAAAGTACCGTATAAGCAACAAGTAACTCGAAAAGTATAATGATGCAAATTCAACGAGTATGAAATCAATATAACTAAAACTACTTGTTTGGAACTAGTATTCATATCAATGCAGTGTATGGAATATCAAGTAGATACTTAAGCAATAGCACACAAAATCAAAAGTACAAAATTTCAATCAAATGGTCATATCATTGAATTGCATATATCACGGTTTAGATTAACGAACCCTTTTGACCTATGATCATTATTATAAACCGATTCATTACAAGCCATTTGTGAGAAGTATTATTTTACCGATTTGTTCATTAGAGCCCTTTCGACCAATACTCTTGATTAAACCTTTATAAGTCCGCTTAAGTTGTTTATTCATAGTTGTCAATTATGAAATATCAAACATATACGCGTGCTAACATTTGGAACAAATCATTACAAGAAATCCTTTCGACTTATAGATCCGGTTATGATTTACCAACAACTTATTTAGACACACATCAATTCAAGCAAACTCATAAGCAAACCATAAATGAGTATTGCAAAATACCAAACACTCTTTATCCATGTTTACATCATTTCAAACAAGTAAAAGAAAACTACTCCATGATTATTTCAACAAAACTCAAAGTATCAACAATCATCTCAATCATAAACATTCTGAAAAGTAATAGAGTTTACCAAAGTAAGATTACAATTGGTAAAAACAAAGGTTTGGAGCAACATTCAAGCCTCCAATTGACTATACGCTTCGTACCAAGCCGGAAAATGATCCGCAACACCTTCTTTAATGTGTTTGAGCCTTTTTCTGAATTTGGCAGAGGTTGTGTGGTTTTTTGGGAGATATATAGTGGTGGAAATTCGTCCTTATGGATGAGGGGTGGAATTTCATGTTGAAAACTAACCATGGGGCTTGTATTTATAGTGTAAGACAACCCTTAGCTACCAAGTATGAAACTTAGGGCCAAAGTGTCATAAAATGGCTGGTAAATGAGTTATTAGGGAGACTTAATCGGACTTGAGGCTTAATGGCACTTAAATTGGAGTATTAATGAAACTTGGAGAAGACATCTTCATCCAGTCGGGCGGCTTCTTTTCATGCCGGGCGGCTTCTATTTAGCCGGCCGGAAAAATGCCCATGACGGGCGGCAACTCGAAGGTCAGGGGGGATTTTCATCTAGCCGGCTGGCAAAATGCCTCTGTCAGGCGGCTCTTTTTTTCTGTGCAAAAAGTTGTCAAAACGAAAGTTGTAGATCTTTCTCTTACGAACGCGTGGGCTGTCGAATCAAGTCAATTCGAGGTCGTATGCTCAAGTTATGGCCAAAATTGTGGAGGTGTGTCGGGAACAACGAGGTTTCCAATATTCTTCGATTTGGCTTCTTTTGTTCTTTCCTTTCTCGTTTCCCGTCTTGTGCCTTATGCTTGAATCTTTAGACCACTAACTTTATGACATTATCTTCTCGAATATACTCCACAAGACTTGCATTTGTCGAGAATTCTTCGTACATGCACAAATCTTTGTTTTTTCATTGTTTCTTCATTTTTTTCTTCCTTTTCTTGTACTTGGCTAGCTACAAACATATAAATTCAACTTTGTGCCATATTAGTAGCAAAAACACGTTAAATTAACCAAATAACATGTACAAAAACCATGATAATGCTACTAAAAACATACTCAATTTGAGCGGTATCAGTCCTCTACATTGGATTTGTAAACCAAAAACCTATAAGCAACACTGTTTTTTGCTGGACCAACATAAACACAGTCAACCGCTTTTGGTCCAAGTTTGGCTCTCTTTGGTAAAGGTATTTGAACCTTTTCCAAACAACCCCACACTTTTATCCTTTTATAAGATGGTTGCTTTCCTTTTTATAATTGATATGAAGATTTGTCACTCTTATGAGGTATTTTATTTAATATTGTATTTGCAGCAAGACATGCTTCACCCCAAAGACTATGAGGAGCCCCTGAAGTAATTAATATTGAATTATCATATTCTTCAATGTTCTATTCTTACGTTCAGCCACACCATTTTGTTGTGAAGTGTATGGGGTTGTTGTTTGATGTACAATACCAAATGTAGAACAAAATTCAGCAAAATCATTGGATTCATATTCTCCTCCTTTATCAGACCTTAGAATTTTGATCTTTTTGTCTAGTAGATTTTCAACTTCTGCTTTATATGTCTTACACATATTCAAAGCTTCATCTTTGAAATTTATTAAGTACATATAACAAAATTTACTGCAATCATCAATGAAAGTAATATAATAATTCTTTCTTCCTCTTGATGAAGTTGCTTTGAAATCACATAAATCGGTATATATTAAACCAAATATTTCATTTGATTTTTCTACAGATTTATGTGAATGACTTTGAATTTAGAATCCACACAGATCTCACACTTGGATATTCTATCCTTAGAACATTTAGGAAACATGCCTAAGTTTATCATTCTTTGCAAGGAACGAAAATTAACATGGCCTAATCTAGAATGCCATAAGAAAGAAGGATCAATCATGTACACTGAAGCGGTGCTAGTGCCCACGTTATTATTATTAATAATATTGTCATCAGTTACAATACTTAGTTTGAAGAGTCCATCATCGATTCCAACATACACACAACCTTTAGTAATTACAAATTTGTCTTATTCAAATACAAGTTTAAATCCCTTATTTTTAAGAATAGGGCCAGAAATCAGATTCTTGGTGATGTTTGACATATGCAACACGTTTGAGAGTACAAGATCATTTCTAGAAATTAGCTTTAGTATGACTTTCCTTTTCCGTCAATCTTTGAAGCGGTTTCTTTCCTCATGAACATTGGGTCTGGTTCATTCACTTTTTGGTAAGATACAAACATCCTCCTTGAATTACATTTGTGCTTTGTGGCACCTGTATCAAACAACCAATCAACGACATTAGTAGTTAAGAAGGATTCAATAACTCCAGCAAACTCTTTTAGATATTCCACATGGTTTGCTTGATTGGAATTTCCTCTAGAATTTTCGCCTCCATGCTCTTTCTTGTGGCGACAACCATATCTTTGTGCCCAGGTTTCCAACAGACCCAACAATGATAGACTTTTTTTAGTTGTATTTATTTTGTTGGGTGTAATCCTTCTTTCCATCATTAGAATGTTTCTGTCCAGAACCACCACCATTATTGCCTATATTTTTGTGGTTGGACTTTGTTTTAGAAGAGCTTTCTCTAACCATGTTTGCATTTGGTTCTATTTAATTTGCATCAGCCTTTTTATTCATCCTGTTATCTTCCTCAACATGAATTTTGAGAACAAGTTGCTCAAAACTCACATCATCAGTCAAGTGTTTAAGATATAACTTATTTTTTTCCAGGATTGAGGTAATTTTTCATTAATAGAACCAACAAAAAAGTTAGAGTTTATACCCATGCCTTCTATTTCCATTTCATGGACAATGATTTGGAGTTCTTCCACTTGTTTTACAAGAGGCTTTGCATCATTGTCTTGAAATTTATGAATTTTCCAACAACAAATTTCTTATAACATGCAATTTGAGTCCTTTATTTCTTTTCTAATGATTCCTAATTTTCCCTTGCAGTTGTAAAGGTTGAATAAATATCATATAGAGAATTATTCAAAGCATTCAGAATATAATTTCTACAATTATATTCATTATGATTCCATTGAGAGACGACATTTTCATAGTCTGCCACTTGTGCCTTAGTAGGAACATTTCTCCATCCACTAGATACGGATCTGTTGGTTCAGAATCTGTGAGAACATACGACGCATGCAATGATGTCAAGTAAAACAACATCTTTTGTTGCCAACGACGAAAATCAGACCCTTTAAACTTATCATGTTTTTCAACATGAGATTTTAGTATGGTTTGATCCATCTTGAAAAATTCTATCTTAGATTGTTAGGAATAATATTACAACAATATCGAAGATTATAATAAACATGATTGAGGCCTGCAAATCGCAGTGTCCTAAAGCAGAATTTCGTCCGTACAACATCTGTTTTGAAGATACAACAATCAATTAAAGAAAAACTTGAATCTATCGAATCTAATATAGCTTAATGATGAACTTGGTGAGTATTTTCTATGTATTTGATGATGAAAACATTGGAATGATGTCTCTATTTATAGGGAGACTCGTGAATTTTCGAATGGTCACACTGGTTCACAAAAGGATTGAGATCCTCTAAAGTTTGTGTCTAATGTTTTGTCATGTTGAACCAATGAAATAAAAGTAAATAAACTAGTGGGGTCATAATAAATAAAATATGTGATATATTAATTTACCTACTCTCACAACATATGAACTTGAGAAGAACATGAGAAAGTTGAAAATGAGAGGATCCTAATCCTTCACAAAAAGGGGCAACTAGCGACGAATTAACGACAAAAACCGTCGCTAACTGACACGAACAGAACAGTCGCGATGGTTCGCATAGTAACACCCTTTTAACGTAAATAACCGTCAGAAAACGATTAAGTGCATATTTACAATTGTAATGGTTCATTAGCAACGGTTTTGTAACAGAAAAAATTGTCGCTAATGTCTATTAATACGTCATATGTTCCAACAACTTCTACGTCAAGTTAATACATGTCGAACGGATAAAATCATGGTGTGTGAAATTGAACCGTTAATATTGCAGTGATACAAAAATGATATTCTCTTTTATTTAAAAATTGAGATTTTGTCCTATAATAAATATAAATCATTTCCAGTAGGTATTCGACATTCAATCATATCATTTTCAAATGTTATATATTGGTTCAAGTGATGGTAAATTTCAGTGGTATGCATATAGTTCATCTCAAATGATACAACATCTAAACTATGGGTATCTTTGGGGATGTTGTTTTCACTTGCGAGAGGTCTCAGGTTCGAGTCTCTCCATGCGGGTTTTCCTTCCAGGTGAGTTCGAGTCTCTCCATGCGGGTTTTCCTTCTAGGTGAGAATCTGTGAGGTTCTACCCTATAGATGTTTCGATTCGAGGCTGACAAAATTATCTTCTGAATAAAATCTGTGAAATTAAATCACTAACTATAATGTTATACTAACTTACCGTTCTCAAAAAAATAATGATACAACATCTTCTTAAAGAAAAGATGTGTGTGATTATAGTCATTATTTTGATGTTACACTTTTTGACCGGGTATTATGTTGACGCTCGACCATCTGGTGTAGCAATCTCCACACACCATTCTTATTACACATGGCTCCTATCATGCACCATCTTCATTTTTTCACAATGGTTTGGTGATGCAGACCACTGAATTATTTGCCCTTTTTTCCTTTTATTTCATCCCCACTACACGGGATCCTTATCGCGCGCCATCTTCATTTTTTTGCAATTGTTCAGTGATGTAGCCCATCGAACTATTTGCCACTTTTTAATGTTTGTGTGGTATAATGTGGGGTCAGTTTGTATAAATTGAGTTATTTTTATATATCTAGTTTAGTGATGACTATTGTGTTATGTTAAATGATGATATGACGGTGATGTGAAAGTGATGAGTTTTGTGACCATAACATTTAGGGTGCGTTTATTTTTCACTTAATGAGAGTGAGCTTCAATTCTTGTGTCATCTTATCAAGTAGCTCTATGAAAACCTCTATATCAATTAAGTTGCTTATCAATATATCTCTTCAAACCACTTAATTATTTAATAAGCAATGTGGCCGTCTTTGAGGGTGTGCAAGGTGAGCGACGACACAAGGCCTTAAAATTTTAAGGGCCCAAAATTTGTCCCGTTAACAATTATATGCATGTGTACATATAATTTCTTGAAAAAAATGTATTAAGATGGAAAAATATCTTAAATAAGACATTTGTTGAACGTTTTGATAACGAATTTGCATTATATTATATAGACGGTGACACTTTATATATAATTTTTCTTCTCGAAGGACCTCAATATGTGATTTCTTCTAAAGCCCTTAATTTTTTTTATTTAGGGACGGCCTTGGTAAGCGAGCCCTTGGTTTTATAACAAACCATTCCATCAAAAGTGTTATAAAGTTTAGAAAGCACAAATATAAAGCTACCAGGATAAACTGACCACAAACTGAATAAAAAGAGATCACCCTACGTAATGTACTCGTATAAATTTTGACCATAATAATAATGATGATAATTTTATTGTTAGAATTTCTCATTTAAAAATTTAGCAACATAATTTGTCAAAGTTAAGAATTACTCCGTACAACGAATAAGATAGACAATGTTACCATAAGTCCCACAATGTTTTACAGCTACACCAGGAGAAGGTATAACCCAATTTCAACTACACCAAGAGAAGGTAAAACCTAATTTTAAACCCTAGAAGCGATCAGCAGCGGCAGCTCACCAGGATTCCAATCAATCTCCAATCTAATACCTTTCATCTGTAACGTACTTGCTAAGGCCTTATTATTGTGAGTGTTATCACGTTGTGATTGATATCCGATAATGAAGTTTCTTACAGTTAGTTTGCTTTGGAACCATAGAGATTGGATCTTGTTTTTTGGTTTTCTATAGATTGTTGCGTTTCATTAGGGTTTGATTAAAATATTATTTTAATTTAAACCCTAATTGTTCTAGGGTTTTTTCCTTTGCCTTCTTTTGTTTGATCTTTTTCGTTCTTTTGTTATGGGTTCTTCTTCTCGTGGTGGTTCTAAGTTCTCGAATGGGTCGCTGTTGGAAAGGCTCTCGTGTAACATCTTCATCACGAACTTCTCCTCACACCTTACCGCTAAGGAGTTGTGGAATTCTTGTACGCAACATGGAACAGTTTTAGATGTCTACATTCTGAAGAAACTGTCCAAACAAGGTAAACCATTTTCCTTTGCACGTTTTAATAAGGTTAATGATGTTGATTCGTTGATTTGTAACCTAAGATCAGTTTGGTTTGGAAATTTTTGGCTATATGCCACTGTGGCTAGGTTTAACAGGGTTTCTTCCCCTAAAACTCCTGCTCCTAACCCAGAACCTAAAGTTCCTATACATTGTTCTGGAACTACGCCTTCATTTGCTAGAATTGTGAAAGGAAAAGATGTTGGAGAACAACATGATGAACCAATTATGTTCTTAGAAAGGGGTACCTTGAACTATGCGGGAGATCATGTTCTTATGGGATGTGTTAAGGACTTCAAACACTTTCTAACATCCACAATATTTGTTCCGGTGAAGGTTTTAACGGGGTAAAAATAAGTTACCTCGGTGGCTTTTGGGTTCTATTAGAGTTTGAATCATCTCAATCTTGTGAAAAGTTTCATACTCATGATGGCATTAATTCATGGTTCTCTTCTTTTACTCAGTGGTCTACTCACTTCGAAGTGTCAAATAGGGTTGTTTAGATTGACGTGGATAGTATACCTCTGCAAACTTGGTCACGGTCTATGTTTAACAAGATTGTATGCAAATGATGGGAGTTTTTTCACCTCGAAGACTCTACTTCATCTAGTAAATATAGTATTCGTTCATGTATTAATACTAATTTGCAGCAATTAATCGTGGAATCATTCAAAGTAATCTTGGAGGGGAAAATTTATGTTGTTCGTGCAAAGGAAATTACGAGGTGGGTGCTTGATTTTGATATGGAAGATGTACATTTCAAGGACGCGAGTGACATTAACTTGGCTGGCTTTAATAACTGGAAAGAAAATGCTCTTTATTTGGGTATAGATGATATGCAATCTGTTGATGTTGATGCCAATGTCATTTCAGATTCTCTCAAAAGTAATAAAGATGCTCATGAGAATGTGGATCTCTCTGGGGATCCTTTTAGTTTAGAAAAACTCATCCTTAAATCCACAAAAAGTAAAAAAGTAGCACTTGAGTCGAGTGGCAGTGATCCAAAATTCCCACCTAGGTTCACTCTTTCTCATTCATTTAATCCAGAAATGAGGGCTGTTATTGATTCTCAAGATGGGAGCTCATCTCTCGCTGTAGAAGGTGACTTGAAATGATCATTCTAATGTTTATGTTCAGGAAAATGCTATTCTCAACAAGGGAGTAGAAGACAAACAGGAAGGAATTCATTGAATGCGTCTCCTGGTGATTCCGGTAAAGATCACGTTGACTCCATGAAGTCATCTACTAAACCAATTAATGAATTCTCTATTATTGAACATTTTCAAGAGTTTATTAACATCAGTCAAGCTATGGATTTTGGTATGAAAGGATGTGAAAAGGACTATCGAAGAATTATCACTAGTTTGGGATATCATAACATGTTTAAATGAATTGTCATTCGTTTAACGTGCAAGGGTTAGGGGAAAAGAGAAGAAAAATGGATGAATTCTCTGTGTCACTTAAATGGCGTGAATTTCTTATTTATTCAGGAGACTAAGATTGTTACTTTTGACGTCTTTGTGGTGAAAGCTATATGGAGTAACATGTTATTTGGTTTTGCTACGAGTTTGGCGCGTGGTAAATTGAGAGGTATTTTATGTGTTGAAGGTACATGGATGTCCATTAATATAGATGTGTTGTTTATGGCTGTTTACGCTCCCCAAGAATTGTCTCGTAAAAGGCAGTTATGGTCATATATGGCGGGGTTAATTCATAGGTGGCTTGACGAGGTTGTTGCTATCGGAGATTTCAACGAGGTGAGATTTTCTTTGGAACGGTATGGTTCTATTTTTCATGCGTATAATGCTACTGAATTTAACGCCTTCATTGCCAATTCCCATCTTATTAATATTCCTTTTGGTGGGTTTTCTTTTACTTGGTCGGAAAAATATGGTAGTAAAACGAGTAAGCTAGATCGGTTTCTTATCTCTGAAGGGATCTTGGAGATTTTTCCAAATTTGACAGGTTTAATTCTACATCGTCGCATTTCTGATCATAAACCGATTATTCTTAAGGAATCTCAATTGGATTATTGTCCTACTCCATTTCGTTTATTTCATTCATGGTTCTTGGAACATGACTTCATGTCCGTCGTTGAAAACTCTTAGAACAAAAATGGGGTGCATGATCCTAATGCCATGGTTTTATTTAAGAATAAAATAAAGAGTTTGAAACTAATATTGAAAGAGTTGAGCAGACAAAAGAAGAATTCTATGGAGAACGACCGTAAAACTCTTCAAGATACTATGGTCGAGTTCGATTTATGCCTTGATAGAGGAAAGGGTCTTTTAGATGACCTTTTAAATTGTGCAAATATCTTTCGTAATCTTGGTGAAATTGACAGCAAGATTTCTACTGATCTTGCGCAAAAGGCTAAAATTAAATGGGCTATTGAGGGTGATGAAAACTCCAACTTTTATCATGGTATTGTTAACAAGAAGCGAAGACAACAAGCCATTAAAGGTATTCTGGTAGATGGTGCATGGATTGATAATCCGAATCGTGTTGATGCGTGTTAGCTACGAGTTTTAAATTTATAACAAGGATTACCGGGATTAAGCTAAGAATAAATTCTGGCAAGTATGACTCTATCGTGTGTAGCTTGGTTTGGTAAGCCGAGGTCATTCACTAGGATTTGGGTGTTTTCGGTTGTGAGAATCAAGTGTTTTAACAAGCAATACGAAATTGGTAAAATGGATGTCACAAGCCAAGATACCATAAAAGCAACAAATAACGCAAAAATTATAAATATGAGAATTTAATAAGTAAAGACAACACTTGCTTGGAATAGTTCATAATATTTGGATTGTTCATATAAGGATGGTTTTGACAAATCGATTACAAGTTAAGAATATGATGGTGACAAATTCTAATCTTTGATTCTAAAGCATATAGCCAACGCGTATGATCACAAGACAATAAAATCAAGCATTAAGCCAAATAAACCAATTCACGATTACGTTTATTTAATAAGTGTTATTCGCGGTTCGTTTCACAAACGTGTTAACAATCACACCTGAGTTTCTTTACAAAATCAAGTTACTAAATAAATGGTCAATACAATAGATAATCATTCATAGACAAAATGATTATAACTAGTTGAATGATAATAACCCTTTCGACTTATGAAATCACCAACAACTAATCAAACTTGATAAGAAAATGTCACAAAACTCAAGCACAATTGGATCTCAAACATAACATGAAATTGATCAAAAGCATAGTCAACAATAAGCAATCCTCATATGATAAACATCATCCAAACAAGCGTATAAAGAACTAATCCGTGATGATTTCAACAAAATCCAAAGTTTCAACAATCATGGTGAACATAAACATTCTGAAAAGTAAATGAATTATACCAAAGTAGCAATTACAATCGGTGATGGAAGGATTTAGAGCAACCCTTAAGCCTCCAATCAACTATACGTTTCCTACCAAGCCAAAAAAATATACCCAACACCTTCCTTGATGTTCTTGAGCCTTTTTCTTGGAAATGGCATAAAGTTTAAGCTTTTTGGGAGAGGAAGAGAGTAGAAACTCGTCCTTATGGTGTAAGGAGAATTTTTCATATTGAAAACTAAGCCGCAGGGGTCTTATTTATAGTGCAAAGCCACCCTTAGCCATTAAGTATCAAACTTGGGGCCAAAGGTTCATGAAAGTTCCAGAAAAATGAGTTAATAGAGGCATATGATCGGACTTGGAGTAATGGTAACTTAATTCCTTCATTAAATACAATTTGGGAAGGCAGGAAGCATCCAGCCAGGCGGCTCCTCGGCCAGGTTGAACGGCTAGGTGCATTTTCTCAGTTTTGGTCAAAAAGGCTGCGAGCTCGGGTTGTTCGAATAGATCCACTTTTGCAGAAGTTTTTTGGTCAAAACGACCTGAAGGAGGAGACTTATGGCTGGATGAATCTTTAGATTTTTTATTTTTTCCTTTTCTTCATTTTAGCTTCCCGGGTGCTCCTTTTTTTGTCGAGTTTGACCCATATGACAATATTTTTCCTTGCTCCCGAAAATGATCTCCATATGATTTTTCTTTACGATAAAGAATCTACAAGACTCGTTCTTGGTGGGAAAACTTTGTACATGCATATTCTTTCGTTTTTCTCTCTTTTCTTGGTCTTTTCTTCACTTTCTTAACCTTGGCTAGCTACAAACATATAAATCCAACTTTGTGCAATATTAGTAGCAAAAGCACGTTAATTTAACCAAATAACACGTATAAAAACCATGATAACGCTCCTAAAACTTACTCAAATTGAGCGTTTTCAAATCCTCCCACACTTAAACATTGCTTGCTCTCAAGAAAATCTAGAAAAAAAATTTAGAAAGAAAATACCTAAATGATAAAATATGGGAATTTTTTTAAAAATATCAAAAATATTTTTGGTTTGTTAATAAATAAGTGTAAAAGGTGAAACCCCCTCCCTCCCACACTTAAAGGTTTGCTTGTCCTCAAGCAAATTAAAGAAAAATAAAACACACATGGTACACAAGAATGATTAGAAAAATGTGATGCAAATCTATCAAGTACAAGTACGAGATAAGATCCATCATTTTATTGCTTTTGGTGAAAAACCGAGATGTTTGACAATACCTAAATGTTTTCTTGCTTGATTAACATTTCTAAACACCTCATGAAAAAGGAATGAAGTATAATTCACTCAACACTCATTTATTTAGGTGGTGGAGTATATAAGAGAAATCACACTCATAGCTCAGTCATGACCAAATATATTACCATAAGCTTGTACAAGAAACAAAACTCCACCGACATGGCCTAAGCACCAAGTGTACACATCTAAAGAGGTCTTTTATTAGGTTGTAACATTTAGGCTTTGGGTTAGTAAGGGGTATGGATAAGACATAGGATATTTTATGTGAGGGTTAAAGAGAACATATTATACATAAGTTAAAAGTCTAAGGTCCATGTTGCTAGTCACCAATCAAACCTCAATCTCGTAAATAATTATAGTTACAAACTTTATTCCTCCTTTACATATCGACCACCAAATATATATATCACGTCTTAGCATATTGGTTAATCGATATCTCATAATACTTCATCTTCCTTCATCTTCATAATAATATAGCACATTGGCTATAATTGTCATCACTTTTTTTTGATGACTTATTTTTTTTCTTTCATACATCAAACTCCCACACACTTCGCATAAGCATACACCACAAAATATACATAAATGAAGCGGGCCCTCTCCATCTTTGTCGGAATGGCACATACAATTAACAAAGTACGGCATAACGATAATCATCAAAAACTATCCATCATACCAAGCAACTAGCAACCTACTGTTTAGATTTTGACAACAGATTAGGCTAAGGTTTAAAGTTAAATAATTTTTTTCTTTTTTTAGTGGATGTAACAAAACAAAAAGATTGGCTCGGAGGGTGTTCTAAGGGTATCTAGCACTAAAAGTGAGTGCTAACAAAAGGGTTAATATGGGTGGTTAGCTAATCAGTGTAACTAGCTAAAAATAAAGATGAAAATGGAAAAAGCTATTTGGGTTAAATCCTAATGTTGCCTCTTTGTCACACGAATACACTTATATCACACGAATGTGATCTCACTGTAGTCTGGTAATGATTTACAAGCACAAGTTCTAGAATAAATATAATCACCAACACGCTCATAGCAATAAGAATTCAAGCATAAAAGATGTATGATATATACGAAATAGGCTTAAAATCCTCACAATTTAGTGGTAAGGGGCTATAAATGCGCTAGCAAATGTCATCGATCCTAGAATGGATTGCAATATTAATCAGGATACATCTCGAATTTTTTAAAATTACCGTATTTCACCAGTGGATGGATCCAGTTATTCTAATATATTATCCTAAAAGCGTGAAAACAACTAGAACATAAGGGCAGACAAGTTTACAAAACTTTTAAAAATTGGCCCAAAATTTTGAAATACTAAAATCGGATTTGTTTTCCTATTTATTTTCCCCCACACTTAAGTAAAGCATTGTCCTTAATGTGAAAAATAAACTTTAAAGTATGAAAATAGAGAAATAAAAGTTTGAGAAAAACCAAACTTCCTCTTCTTGGGCAAAGAAATCGAGTACGACTCTGATGAGGTGTCAATTTTATACACTACAATTTTGGGTCTTTTAACCCCCTAAAATCATGATCAAATATGCCCCAGATTATGTGATTAATCATTTTTTTTTGTTTTTAGCATTGGATGGCATTTGGAGGAAATTAAATGAGAGGCCTCCATTTGGTCGATTAAAAAATAAGACTACGATATACACAAAAATCTTTTGAAGAAACGGTGCATATAGAAGCGTGGAGACGGAGTCGTGAGTTACTCACGCGATTTTTATATCGACGGCGTCACAGATTTGGCGACGACGTCAGAACATAGCCGACTCAAAGTAGACTTAGAACCTTCGACGTGGCGACGGCGTCAGGGCTTCAACACGACGCCGTCGCGCCGCTTTTCCTATATATACAAAACCGATTTTAGGGTTTTAAGTGTGTAACTTTTGGGAGACGAACCCTAACTTTTATATTCGAGTTTGGCAGCTTTTTAGGCCGTCTTTAGGGCCTCAAAACCCTATTGTAACAGTCTTTAATCCATGTTTTAATCAAGTGAAGTTCATCTATCCCTTTAATCTTTCAATATGTCTATGTGTTGTTTGATTAATTCTTGTTCTTCTCTTGTGCTTAACATGCTAGGCTAGATCCTTTAGTATTTACTTATGATTGCATGAAACTTAGATTGTAGATCCTTTTAATGTTGCTTCTTGTGATGGATGTGCACATTAGGCTTTAGAAAACTAGCCATAAGATATTAAATTGGCATAGACGTCTAGGGAAACGCAAGTGTGTAGAAAGGATACCATCAGTAACAGTCTTCATACTACCTTACCCCTAATATGGTTGACCCCTCTTAAGATATTTCAAATGCATTTAATATACTCTTAGGGGCCTTGTAATAGTCTTCATACTACCTTACTTGTGCGTTGCCTTAACGGAATATTATGTAGACGGCGGATTCGTGTAATTCGTTCATGACTTAGGAAATACTTACACAGATCATCACAAGTGTGACAAAGTAATAGGATTAGGAGAAGCAATCTGAGGAGTAGTGCATGATTAACTAAATACGTTCGTTTATCATATAAGTTATCACCAAAGTAGTTTAGATTTAATTTATTTTTAGTAGTTTAATTAGATAAAACAAACCAACTTCTCAAACCATGATTTTACCTGCTTTCATAAAAAAAACTTCTCTTAACCCCATAGACCTCTATTAGATTCTGTTCGAGCCTTCCCAGCCTATTCTCCTAGAGAACGATAACAACCACCGAGTCTTGCCTATACTACACTACAACGATTAGGTGCACTGCCTAGGGAGTTGTAAAATTCTTGTTGAAGTCTAACGACAACTGCATCAATCATTCATTAATTGGTTAGCTTACCTTAATCATTTGTCTATGATATTTGTATTCGTTACAATGGTTATTGGCATTCTTATTTGTTGTGTATTGATTATGTTTATCAATTTATACTCGTTTATGTGCTGAAGTATGCGACCTATCATTCAACTGGACCTAGGAATACAAATAGAGAGTTAGCTAGATGCCGGGATAGCTCTTCATATCTACGATTTATATATCTAGAGTATGTTGATCCCACTTCAATAGATCGAATTCCTTAAGCTTGTATAAGGTTTAGTTATATTAGATAAATCTAACACAACTATAGTAGAAACTTTGAATGCATTAAAGATTATGCAGAATCTAATCTTTAATATTTAGAAGAACTATCAATGAAACAGTAATTATATGAGCATATAATTCAACAAACAAAAGCTCCAATATTATAATAATACGAATACTCTCAAAGTATTAGGGTTACAAAGACCTTGAAGTTAAGACTAAGATTGATTTTGGTTTTTGGTACGTCAATCTCTATGCCCTAGGACCTCCTTTTATACACCAAGGAGTCCTAAACGGCTTACAATAGTTTCCTAAGTAATCATAATCTTCTAAACAAATAACTTATACATATCTTTTACCAAAATATCTCATACAAATCACATAAGCAGTATTAACTAACTCAGCAGTACTAACTTCTTCACTAGCAGCATTAACTCCTTCAGCAGCATTAACTTTGTACTAACAGTAGTAACTTTTGTACTAGCAGTAGTAACTACTTAGCAGTTTTTCTTCTAAGTCTCTGAGCAGTCTTAACTTCTACTAGCAGTAGTAACTTCCTCTAGCAGTAGTAACTTTGTATTGGCAGTTGTAACTTCACCAACAGTCTTAAATACTTAGAATAATTTTTATTGAAATTCTCCAGCAGCACTAACTTTGACTGAGCAGCATTAACATTAATAAGAGCAGCAGTAATAATAACAGCATTAAGAAGGCTTTTAATCCCAACAATCCTCCTCTAAACTTGATATTTATCTCCAAAAGCATCAAGTTTCTCCATTAAAAGCTCCATAATCACCAGGAGGATGCTTCCAAACACTTCATTGATTCTTAAGCTATTTTGTGAGAAGTTTAAGAAGCTGATATGCCATTTCACTGAAATAATCAACCTGAAGCTTCTTGTTCAGCATATCTATAATTGTAGATGGTATAAGGGGATATCTCTTCTCTACCAACATATGAATGTACACATGTTGCATCCTCAAAGAATGTACTCCACAGGAGTCATATAGCTTCCAATCCAACACTTTGTAATTCTGTTGATTTTTCCATATTTGATCTTCAACATGTGGATCAAACATTGTCTTCAAATCTCCTCATAACAACAAATCCAAGTCTTTCACTGGTCTTGTTGACTCATATTTAGCTTTTACCAACTTGTACAAATCTTCCAAATCTTCCCTGCTAAAACTTTTAAGCATAAGACTAAAGACTCTGTACATTTGAGACTTTCCATCAGCTCTCATTATTTGATAATAGCTTTTCTTTCCTTCTTTATGAATCTTCCAGTATTACTTGGAGACTTAGTAGCTAAAGGTATAGCATCAATTGCAACCTCTTCTTCATCTGGAATGACTTCCATTAGACTTTGAAGCTTTGCTTTGTCTTTATCCTCATCCACCTTCTGCTTCTTAGTACTCTCTTGTTCTAACTCTTCTCCTGCTCTCTTTGAACTACCTTCCACCAAGTCTGTTTTATAATCCACAAACATGTTCACCCTTTTGAAAGCTTTGTCAAACAATTCTTTGATAGAATCAAAGTCTTTAGATTTCAAGTCTTTGTGCTTCCAACCTTCCATGTTATTAAAGTAAGTAATCATGGTCTTCTTCTGTTGAGTTTTGGTTGGTGGTTTGTTCCTCTTCTCTTCTTCACTTTTAGCAGCAAAGTGCTTTCTTCTTTGCTCCAAGAGTTGTTGAAATAATTTTTCCTTTTCTTTAACAAACAACTCTTCTTGCTCCTCTGCTTGCAGTCTTTGAGCCAATTCATGATCAACCTTAATCTTAGCCTGAATATCATCCCATTATTCAATCAAGGCAACATTGGCTTCTTTTTCAGCTTTTTCTCTTGCAAGTCTTTCTTCTTCATCAAATTCAGGTTGTAACTTTGAAGCAATTTCTTCATCAAGCCTAATTAGATCTTTCTTTTTCATAGTCTTTACCGGTTCTTCTACCATTATTCCTTTACCCTTGTCCTGTAATGATTGTTGTGATAAAATTGTTGTTGTTGTAGATGGCTCTTGTATAACAACACCTTTTACCTTGGGTTTTACACTTTTTAAAGCTGCAGGTGCTTGAGCTAAAGTAACTTCATCAATAGTTAAATTCACATCTTTAGCAGCAACTTCTTGTTCTGCAAATACCTCATCACCAGTCAAGGTATTCACATCAAACATCTCAGCATCATCTTGAACATTAACCAGGGTAATGTCTTCATCAGCATCAATATCATTAATCCTCATCCCCTGTTTGGATGCATCCTCACCCAAACTGTCTTCATCTCTAGAGGATTCTACCCTTCTAGACATATCAACTTTGTGTAACTGATACGGCTATACAATATACTAATATATAATATCTCAACAAGAGCAATTAAGAAAATTCCCTAAGGAAAATTCACTCTTTAAAATATATATATATAATATATAATATACGTATCTTTACCGGAAAGTATGATTTCCCGGGTCGTTTTCCCAATGATTTGAGAAATTGAAACCTCGCTTGATATTGGATATTGATTTGAATGGGTTCGAAGATTGATTGGTTTTCTTTTACTACTAATTAAAAATAAACAACTAAAGAACTTAACAAATACCGGGAAACGAATTAAACGCGACAATTAAGCAAGTAAACTAAAATTAACCCATAAAAATGTAAACTAAAATTCTAAACCTAAAATAAGACAAAAGAAAATTTTCGGAAAAAGAAAAACATTTTTTTGATTATTTTTTGAATTTAATATGAATTAAAATCTAATTAAATCTTAAAAAAAATAGCAAATTAAGTAATAAAAATTTGGAAAAATGATTTTTAAGCTTAGAAAAGTCTAAAATATTATAAAAGCAAAGAAAACTATTTTTATTATTAAAATTCTATTTTTAAAATTTAAAATAAAAGCTAGAAAATGAAATTTAAGATCTAAAAAGTGTGAAAATGATTTTACTGGATGTAAACCTTAAGCTATTTTTTATAAAACTAAAAACTATTTTTTTGTATTTTTCTGAAACTTTTTTCTATTTTTTATTGATTTAATAAGATTTTAACTTTCGAAAAATTATAAAAAAATAAATTTTAAATTTGAAAAATCTAAAAAATTCAGGGAAAATCTCAAGTACTAGCAGAAACACAAGAAAAATAAGAAAACTCAAATTGCTAAACGAATAAGCCCGCTAGAGAGCTTATAGTGCTACGGCTTATTATAAAAAAGGAAAATGGAAACGTGTATAAGGATTTAATGGTGTATTATGCTAATGGATGAGCTAATGTAGCAAACTGGTTAAGTCATTAGTGTTGTGTGTGGGAGGTCGTGGGTTCGAGTATTGGCAACCCATTTTTGTTATTTTTTTATTTTTTTTAAGAAAAACTAAATATTAGGGATTAATAAGAACACTAAAATAAGCTACTTTAACAAACGGGACTTAACCTAAAACTTAGAAATAAGCTCTAAAACAGCTTATAAATAAGTTGTTACAGTGAATGGGCATTTGAGCTTAATTTCACTTAAAAGCTTATAACAAGCTTATTTTAAGCTCAAATCCAAAAAGAAAAAGTGTTCTAGAAAGCTTATGATGTGCTTAACCTAGAAATGAGAAGAAATAAGAACTGGAAACAACTTAAAGCAACTTAAAATGATAAAGAAAATGCTAAACTTAGCAAGGACACTAAAAGGTGCAAAATCCAATTAAGCTAAAAACCTTAAAAGGCTAAACTAGACTCTAAAACTTTAAGGACTTATTAAACTACTTAATCTCTATCTATATAAGCTGTAAAATCTAGACTCATAAGCTAAATTAACAAATTAAGATTCTACTTAAGTTCCTACTGTTTTTGGTGTTTTATGAATTTTGAAAGACTTTTGACAGCAAAAATAAGTGATGCTAATAAGCTAGAAAGTGAAATTTAAGACCTAATCTATATTAAGCTATTTCTAAACTTAATCCTACTTGAATCTAAGAGCCTAAGAACTACTTTTACTTAACTAAGAAATAAGCTAAAAGTGACAGTACTAACTTTTAGTTAGTACTGTTGCACTTTTGCACAAGTGCAACTCCAAGAGTGCAGGTTCCTAAGGGAAATCCTGTACTCAAACACACTCAAATAGAGTGTATAAAAAGTTGCAAGCAAGATCTAAGCCTTTGAGGGCTTAGATCAAAAATTTTGCACAATTTTTGTGTTTGTAGAATTTTGAATTGAGAAATTCTAAGAAAAACTCCCCTGGTGCTGTCAAACTTAATATAAGCTCAAATTCTTTAAATTCTTAAATCTAATTTATGTAAACTCAATTCCTAATGTTTATAACTAAATTCAAAGCTATCTAAAAAGATTTGCACAAAAACTTTTGACTTTAGGAGGTCAAACATGCACAAACCAACACCCTACCACTTGACAGAATTTTAGATAAGCTTTAAATTTCAAAACTAATTAACAAGGATATGAAACCAGATAACTAGGGCCTTTTAACAACTAATTTAAGCAAAATTATACTACTGAATTAAGCTACAATGCAAGATCTAAGAATCCATTCTAATATTTTGACTTTTTATAAGTTTTATGAAAAACAAAGATCTAATCTATCAAAATCAAAAACAGATGAACATCTAAGGTTATTTAAACTAAATTAAACTAAATAAGATTCTAATAAGCAAAGAGAATAAGCAAATAAGCTAATAAGCATAAGAATTATACTAGGCTATTTACACTGAAATTAGAGTAAGAAGGAAAAGGCAGAAGCAGTACTTGATCCTTAAATCTATACAAAAGAGCGACTCAATTAAGAGCAGCTACAAGCTCCCTAGCTTATTAATAAGCTAGGGTATAAGTCCTTGGGATCTCTTCCAAGTTAAGATCCCCTTCCAAAAGCTCAATCCTAATGAATTCCATGATCAATGTGAGTTAACTGTTTTTAGGTTTAGGTAAGAGTAATTCTGAATTAAAATAAGCTCTATTTCAGCTTATAGACTGAAAGAGCTTAAAATGAGCTTATTAGCTTATTGAGACAATTTGGCTTATTAAGAGAACTTTATGAAAAAGAATTTGCGTCGAGATTATGTAACAACTGATTTCATTAAAAACTTCTACAATCCTTTTAAAGGAAACTTACAATCATTAAAACATCATTAAGCTAAAATTTAAGCTAACACTATAACCTTAAACTAAGTGGTAAAAAAACGAGCCTCCTTTTGGTGTGTAGAGTGGGCTCTATTTATAGCCGTTTGTGAAGTCTTCAGACTCTCTTGCTTGCCCACCGCTCCTCTTAATCTCAACACAACGCTTTCTTCAATCATTTTGAGCTTTCTATTGTGGCCGTTGGCGAAGATTTAGTGGACACCTGAGGAATGCCACCATGTCATTCTCTTTCTGGATGTCATTGTGCATCTTTTCTGTGAGTAGTTCTAGCACAGCGAACCCACATTCCATGTGCTTTCTACCATTAATTGCGCGGTGGCATGAGCTATGAGAGTTAATGAATGACTATTGATTTGACCTCTTTGACCCTGCCATTGTACTTGCGAGCTCTTGAATTGACTTCCTTGCCCATCAATTTTCATTTGCCCTTTGTTTTACCATGGGGGTAAAAGGGGGGACGACGGGTGAATAGTAAATGGGTTTCGCGCCTAATTTTCGACAGTTAACACTGTTATAGTTTAAAGAATTTACAATTCTAACCCCTCTTTTCCTTTTCTTCTTTTCTAGTTATAAATAACTTTAGAAAATTGCAAGATCAGTCCTTGGTGTAATAAAAAGCAAACATGGGTTAAAGGCTTTTAGAGCTTATGAATCCGGGCAAGGCCCATTTGGGGTATTTCAGGCCCAATAAGGATTCCTGGGCCCAATAAGGGAGGAGGGGACATTTTTGGACTTTTCGTCAGATACGTTCGAGGACCACAGTAGAATCACTTGAGATTTTTCCTTTTGTGTTTGACTTAGTTTGACTATCTTTGACTGACTTTGACTTTTCTGGCTTTGGCTTTGTACTCTTCTGATTCTCGTGTCCGTGCTTGCTTGATTTTTGACTGTTTTCTTGTGATTTTTGATATATCCGTACCTACACACACAAAACACAAATACAAGCATATTTTTGCTATTTTTGGATGTTTTGGGTTTAATTTGGGTGGTATATTTTAAATGCAAATCGGATATGTGTATTCTACACTTATCAAAATTCACCAAACTAAACAATTGAGTGTTCTCACGCAATATCACATGCCTTATAACCAAATACCCTGAAATTTCCCCAAACTAAACCTTTGAAAAGTAGCAAAGATTTTTGTTTGAGAGAGATAAGAGATCACAAGTTATAAAACACCCGATTTCCCATTTTTTTCTAAACTCATATTTTCTCTTTTTATGACACTCTATCTTTTTCTTGATAATTAACTACCTAACTATATTTTACATTGTGATTGAACCTGATGTATTGTTTTCAATACCTCATTGGTAAACTTTTAAGTATCAAAGAACAAAAAGCACATAGTAAGTAGTAGTCAAAAGATAACTTCATCATTCCCGATTTTTCCCTTTTCCCATGCTAAGCTTAAAAATAAGATCACTGCTAATTACGAGCTAAAATGCTAAGACTACTTTTAATTACAAACACTTGATGAAATACACCTCTTCCCAACATAAATCATATGATTTAGGTGTGTACGTGTTCAAAGTTACATTTAAACCAATTAAATCCATCATATTTAGATAGATAAATCCTACCAAGCTTTTAACACATGAGCCTTTTGCGCAAATATGTTAATCATTAGCAAGATCACATCTCAAGCAACAAAAACGTCCTTAGCTAAACATTGTTCAGGTTAACTTGTCCCCATGTATGACTTTCTCCTCTAGCAATCCTCACCGTCATACGGGTAAGTGCTAAGAGCTCCGGGACACCCCCCGGAACTACTAACCGAAACGTATGAATTTCCCGATGAAACGGCCTTGTAGACTTTTTGCAAACCTTAGTCAACAGAAGATACCTTGGTTTTTAGAAATGAAACTTTTACAATTTATTAGCTAACTGAGCAACATTTTTATAACTATTTACATTATTAGGCCAGGAATCTGGTTATCACTTTTCTTTCGACGACACATCGGCCACGCCTCCGACAAGAGCTCGTGTACTTATTACGATACCAACCCTAATAGAGCCATCCTCATCCGTTCTGTTCGCGATGTCACATCGGGAAGGAACCGCGACAAATGCCCATGACACACTTTATTGCGATGGAGTTTGTATATTAAGCACTAGGATTTATAACTTGCCCATCCTTTTTAATTAGTATTACTATTTTATTATTTCTTAAGTACAACTTATTGGACCAATATTAATTTAGCAAAAAATCAAAAATTTTCCCGTTTTAAGGAAACCAAAGTCTATATACATGAACTAAAAATTCTTATTTAACACAGAAAAATTGCACTTTCATCATGATAAAGCTTTTCTCTGAATATGTTGTAGACTTTAAGAGTAAAACTCTAATTTGTAAAATTAAAAGAACACGTATAATTAGTCATTTTAAGAACTCCGGGGAAGAAAAATCACAAGTAAACAATTATATATAAAGCTAATGGGAGAAAAAGCCACAATTAACACTTATGAGCTTGAAAGAAAACCAACTATTCTATGTTTAATATCATGACTTATAAATAACACTATCATTTCTCGTTCTTCGCAAAAGAAATTCGCAAAAACTTAGCCTATATAAAATCCACTCTGCATATTTAAAATCTACTTGAGATTAGCACAAGTCTTTACTTACTAACGATTCAAGTCTAGCATGTTTAAAGTCTACATGAGACTAGCACAAACCATCATCATTAATTGTTAAGGGAGAAAGCTAGAACTCTACACGTTCGATCGGGTCAAAAATTACTTCTTATTCTTATCAACAGAAAACCTACATTCGTGTCTTAATATTTTTTATTATTTTTATTATTATTATTATTTATTTATTATTATTTTTTTAAGATCTTAAAAATTTAAATTTTTTGCTATTTTTGTGGGAAAACGGGTACGTGAGAACAAAACAATAACCAGGCAATATCAAATCGATAGATTCCCTCCCCAAACTAAAACAAAACATTGTCCTCAATGTTTAAGGTCGGGTCTCTACGTAAATCTAAGCCGTTTATGAATTACGCAAAGATAAACGTGAATCGATAAGATGAAAGGATATTGGATTTCCCCAAACTAATTTCACACAAAGGAAAGGAAGCTCGAGTGAAACGAGATATAACACCGGACACGAGAGGCTTCATAAATTGTTGGTTCAATCCTTCAAAAATCACAACAAACAACAAACAACAAGAAACCGGAAGAGGATAGCCATAACACATCACAACACATTCTTTAAGAAAAATAGAAAAGGATAAGCATGGGGTAAACTCCCACGAAGCGGCTTGTTTTTGGTCAACGAGTCACAAGCTCGACTCTATCCCATAATTTATTTGTCCTTAGGGAGAGTATGGAGATCCGAGACTACTTTGGGTGATATGTCCCCTCCGAAGTAATGTTTCACACGGTGACCATTGACTTTGAAATTCGGGCCACCGGGTTAAGATAATTCCACTGTTCTGTAAGGAAAAACTTGAGCAATAGTAAAAGGTCCTGACCAACGAGTTTTAAGCTTTTCAGAGAATATCTTTAACCGGGAGTTGAAGAGTAAAACTTGATAACCAACATTGAAGATTCGATTCTTAATCTTTGAGTCGTGAAGTTTCTTCGTCTTCTCCTTGTAGATTAATGAATTCTCATAAGCTTGATCTCGAAGCTCGTTAAGCTCATTTAGTTTCAGCTTCCGATGATCACCCGAAGGTTTGAGGTCGAAATTTACGTGTTTAAGAGCCCAATATGCTTTGTGTTCCAATTCGACTGGTAAATGACAAGACTTTCCATAAATGAGCTGATAGGGGGTGCATTCGATCGCTGTTTTGAAAGCGGTTCGGAATGCCCACAAAGCATCGTCCAGCTTGTCAGACCAGGAGGCATAGTTTTCTCCTACCATCCTTTCAAGAATACGCTTAAGACCACGATTTGACACCTCAACTTGACCACTCGTTTGAGGGTGGTAAGCGGTAGCTAAACGATGTGTGACTCCATATTTAGACATCACTTTGGCAAATTGATCATTACAAAAGTGGGTCCCACGATCGCTTATTATAGCTCTCGGTGTTCCAAATCGGGCAAAAAGAGACTTTAAAAATTTCACAACTACACGAGCATCGTTTGTGGGGAGCGCCTTCGCTTTAACCCATTTCGAAAGATAGTCGACTGCTACAAGGATATACTTATTCCCTTTGGATGACGGAAAAGGTCCCATAAAATCAATACCCCATATATCGAAGATTTCACAAACTTGGATAGCGTTTTGAGGCATTTCATCACGTTGAGAAATTTTGCCTTGTCGTTGGCACGTATCACAAGATTTGATCATCGAATGAGCATCTCGATATATAGTGGGCCAAAAGAAACCGGCATCAAATACTTTTCGAGCGGTGAGATTGGCACTATGATGGCCCCCGGTGGGTCCTTCATGACAAGCCTTGAGGATTTCAAGAGCTTCGTGTCCATGTACACACCTACGAATGATTTGATCCGCACATATACGAAAGAGGTAGGGATCATCCCAGAAATAATGTTTTACGTCTTCAAAACTTCCTTTCTGTTGAGTGCACATTCTTTTATGATAAAAATTCCCGCATGGTAGTTTGCAGAAAATCGGCAAACCATGGGGTACTTCCGTTTGATATAACTCCAAGAGTTTCTAAAGGAAAATGTTCGTTAATGTCTTTGTTTTCCAAAACATCTTTGTGAGGATTCTCGAGTCTTGACAAATGATCGGCGGCTAGATTTTCACTTCCTTTTTTGTCAAGAATGGTGATATCGAACTCTTGTAAAAGTAACACCCATCGAAGCAACCTTGGCTTGGCATCTTGTTTGTTCATGAGGTATTTCAAAGCGGAGTGGTCGGTATAAACAATGCTTTTAGATAAGACAAGATATGGCCGAAACTTTTCAAAAGCATACACTACGGCGAGCATCTCCTTCTCCGTTGTAGTGTAATGAATTTGAGCTTCGGTCATCGTCTTACTAGCATAATGAATTGGTTGAAAATGCTTCGTCTTACGTTGTCCAAGAACCACACCAATCGTAAAATCGCTTGCATCACACATTAATTCGAAAGGTAGGTTCCAATCCGGGACAACTAAGATCGGAGCTTCAGTAAGCTTCTTCTTAAGGGTTTCGAAAGCATTGATACAATCTTGAGAAAATACAAAAGGTGTGTCTTTTTCGAGAAGGTGAGTTATTGGTCTAGAAATCTTGGAAAAGTCTTGAATGAAACGACGGTAAAATCCCGCATGACCTAAAAAACTTCTAACTCCTTTGACGGTAGTCGGATGAGGGAGTTTAGCAATCACATCGACTTTTGCTCGGTCGACCTCAATTCCGGACTTTGATATCTTATGACCTAAAACAATTCCTTCTTTACACATGAAATGACATTTTTCCCAATTAAGGACAAGATTTGTGTCTTCACATCTTTTTAACATTCATTCAAGATTAGAAAGACATGAATCAAAATTATCACCAAAAACAGAAAAATCCTCCATAAACACCTCTATTGTCTTTTCTATCATGTTGTGAAAAATCGCCATCATACATCGTTGAAAGGTTCCAGGAGCATTACATAATCCAAATGGCATACGACGATAAGCAAAAGTACTGTACGGGCACGTGAAAGTTGTTTTTCTTGATCTTAAGGATCAATTGGAATCTGAAAATATCCTGAAAAACTATCTAAGAAACAATAGAATTCATTGCCGGCTAGACATTCTCGCATTTTATAACGGGAGAGGAAAATGATCTTTACGAGTCGCTTCGTTAAGTTTCCTATAATCAATACATACTCTCCATCCAGTAACTAGATGTGTCAGAATTAATTCATTCTCTTCATTTGCAACGACGGTCATTCCTCCTTTTTTAGGAACACAATGGATTGGACTAACCCACGGGCTGTCGGAGATCGGGTATATCATTCCGGCATCAAGAAGTTTAATCACCTCCTTCTTAATGACTTCATGAATTTTCGGGTTCACCCGTCTTTGACTTTGCACCGATGGTTTACAATCGTCTTCCATCAAAATCTTATGAGTACAAAAACGAGGGTCGATACCCTTGATATCGGTTATTTTCCAAGCAATGGCACGTTTATGAGATTTAAGAACATTAATGAGAGCTTCTTTTTGATCGTTTTTTAAACCTTTTGCTATGATGACGGGTAACTTATCATTTTCTTCCAAATAAGCATATTCTAAGTGAGACGGCAAATCTTTTAACTCTAATTCCGGAGGCTCTTCAATTGAAGATTTGGCCTCGGTAACTTCACTTTGCTTAAGGTCCATCGGAGGAAGTTGAAACGGGTCATCATTTAACAATTGTTCAAGCACATAAATATCTTCCTCCGGATCACAATCATCATGATTCACTTTCCACAAGAAAACTTGATTTGTCATAAAGATAAGCATCAATTTCTTCCAAAGTAAATTCGGAAGTAAACGGCTCGGACGTCGAAGTGGGATTGCCACTTGAAAAATCATCACTAGGAAATCCTAGCAATTCCGGAACATACTCCTCACAAATTTCATCAATGATGTCAATTCGATTTACCGATTTGTCATTCGTAGAGGAATATTTCATGGTTTCATCTAAATTGAAAGTGACAGCTTCGTTGTCAACACGAAGGGTGATTTCTCCTTCGTAAACGTCAATTAAGGTACGACCGGTTTTTAAAAATGACCTTCCAAGTATAAGAGGTACTCGGGGATCAGCTTCAAAATCGACAACTACAAAATCGGCGGGAAAATGGAATTTTCCAACTTTAACGTAGACGTCTTCAGCTAAACCCTTAGGATAAGTTATGGATTGGTCCGCTAACTCTAAAGTCATTCGAGTTGGTGAAAGTTCGGGCAACGGAAGTTTTTTCCAAATCGAAAGGGGCATTAGATTTATGCTTGCACCAAGATCGGCCAAGGCGTAACATATCTCCATTCCTGGGAATTCACAAGGAATAAGGAATTTACCCGGATCTCCTAGGTTTTCGGGAAGCTTTTTAAGGAGCATTGCCGAGCAATTCTCATTCAATGGAATTTTCACTAATTCGAGCAACTTTTCTTTATTCATTAATAAATCCCTAATCGTAGGAGCAAATCTCGGCATT
>BQNB010030863.1:5871-40106 GCA_026074375.1 Tanacetum coccineum
GTCCTAACTAGCAATTCTAATTTTTATAAAATTTCTTCTAAACTAACCACTTCTTAAATCAAGCATTGATGCATATTCGTGAAGAACTGAATATTAGCCTTGTATAAATCAAGTCAACGTTCAACAATAAAAGTCAAGAGTCAATAATCATCATCCAAGTCAAGTCAAGACATTCATTAGTATTTATTAGTCATTAATTTGTATTGGGCTCAAGCCCATGGTAACGATTCTAGAATGTTCTCTTATATCCTATATATAGGATAGTTGTTATCAATTGAAGACAAGAAAATCAATTAACCTTCAATGGTGAATTATCATATTCTAATATTTGTGAGATCCACATGCACCAATAACAATTATAGCCGAGGATAAGTTTTTAGTTATTATGTTGTTATTTGGCGTTTGCTAATGTGACATACTAATAATAGTTATTATGTGTGTAAAACCCTAAAATCAGAACAAGTGCAAAATTACCAAAATGCCCCTAATGTCAAAAAATTAAATAAAAAGCATGAATAAAAATTCAATCAAGTGTTATAAATTATAAAGTACATCATGTGACAAGTATGAAATTTATATAAGATTAAAATATCTTATATTATGCAAGAAAAATAATTATTTATTATATATATGTATTTTACCGAAATAATTATAAGTTAATTACTTATATTATACAATTAAATATTAAATAAAATAGGGAAATTATAAAATATTTTTGGCAAAATTAAAAACTGATTTTATCCCCTTGAATACCCAAAAATCTCGGCATTTTATTGTGTATATCTTTTTATATACAATTTACATTTGTAAACTTCTTAAAAACCATTTCCGAAAACCTAAATAATTTAGGTGGCGGCACAACATTTTTATACAGCAAGGGACGAATTTTCTAGGGTTCTTGGGAGTACAAGGGAGCTAAGAAAATTATTGGTTCATTGGTTTGAAGCTTGATTCGATTTATGGTGTTCTTTTGAATTCGAAATCCCTAGCCGAACTCAATAATTCATAAAATCATCCATAATTATTCAAGGTATTTTTATAACTCATTTTACATTATATAGATCTGATATGTTCATGAGAAAAATTACCATGCACGTTATTTTGATTTATTAAGCTTAAACATGATCTAAACCCTAAATAATTGCAAGAATTGTATTCGGCTCTAAATAAATTTATACTTTCGATTTTATAATTTTTATGACTTGTATATATCATGTATGAACCAGATAAATTGTTAGAAAAATTGTATAAAAGATTTAGATAATTATTGTGGAATTTTCAATTCTTGCCGATTTTGAATTATGAAGGAAATGAAGGAATAAATTGGAAAACGAATTAGGGTTAGGGTTTTTATATTTTTCCCAGGTCCAATGCATGCTAATGAATGTATAAAAATTATGTAATTATTGGGGGAAAATTTAATTCGGGTTTTATGCATTTAATTGCTTACCAATTTGTGTATTTAAAATACAAGGACTTGTTTTGTAATTTCTGAAACTATGGGGACTGTTTAAGACATGTTAATATAATTTTTATAATCTGAGAAAAATAAGTTTGGGGGTAGAAAATGTCATTTTGATATTATTTTGGATTAAAAGTGATTAATTATGCATATTATGTAATTAGAAATTAATTAAATAAAATAAAGGGACTAAACTTGTAAATTCTGGAAAGTGTAAGGTCTGGTCAATAATTATTGTATAAGATCTGAATTTATCATATTTAAACCCATGAGGACTTGTTGTGTAATTTTGGATAATTAAAGATATTGTTTAATTAATTAAATAAATAAAAGGACTAAATATGTAAATCATGTAAAATTGAGGATTTGACTTGTAAATACAGAAAATGGAAGGTATAAGCTGAATAAAATATGAAACTTTGATATTTACACTTTACACCTTGTAAGTTGTTGATTTTGCATGTTAAACCCTAAAATACGGGAAGTTGTCATATTAAACTCTAAACTTACAAAATTAATATGTTAAGTTCCTAAATTATTCAAAATACTTTATAGGACCTAAAATGATGAATATGCTATTTATGGAAACCTGTATTTATAGAAATCCTGCCATTGATGGAATACCTGCTTATTTATGAAACTGCTTTTTATGGAAACTGCTATTTATGGAAACCTGCTTTTTATGGAAAGACCTGGCTATTTATGGAAAAACCCTGCTATTTATGGAAATAAACTGCTAATTTTTGGAAACCTGCTATTTATGGAAACCTGCTATTTATAGAAACCTGCTATTTATGGATACTTGCTAAATTAAGGCAAGTTATTTTGGAAAGTTACTGTATAACTAAGATATAAAATCATGGAATTGTTAATTCATGGAATATCTATATCAAGAAAGATATTAATCTGGAATGTGCTAATCTGGAATGTGCTAATCAAGGAAAGATACTAAATCATGGAATACAATGATCAAAGAAACATAAAGCAAACACCAATCAATGAAAGTTACCATAGAATAGAAAGCTGCCTAAAAAATAGGGAAAGTTACTAAATAATGGAAAGAAACTTAAATCATGCACAAGTAACTTATACAAGTTCTTTAACATGTAGATCACGTGGAGCAGGAGTAGCTTCCATTCTTCTTACCACCTCTTTCATTACTTGCTGGACTTAAGGTACGGATATTCCGTCCTTTCAATAAGGACATTCCTTCTATTCATGATTCATTCCCCAGAACTGCTATGCTTCCCCATTTCTTGTTGTGCCATTAATTTTATTCAATGTTTATTTTATATACCCATCTGCCCGACGCTGCTATTATTTATGCCATGACCATGATTTTATGTGACTTACACTAGTTATGAGACGTACCTTATGGACCATGACACTTGATTGGACCTGTGTCATGGGGGGGGGGACTCTTTTCGCGTTGAGAGTGATTTCACGCGGCGTCCCTTTTTCATGTTACTTATTTAATAATTTCAAGTTGGCCATTATTATTCGGGGCGTATGGGTGCATCCGAGTTTTACATGTTTATAGTTTCATGGTGATTGGTTGGTGTGTGCTCTACATTTCCCCATCACATTGGAGTGATCCCTCACCCATTTTTATTATAGAGGTCACCCTATAGTACATGTTGAGGGCATCCCTCTAATCCATACTTGTATGCAAGTTATTATTATTTGAATGTACACGATTATTTGAGCTCGTGGGGGAAAATCCTTATTATTATGTTTTTTATGCTACCTATGTATTCCATTTTCCTTCATATATATCAACCTTGCTTTACATGTTCATTTCTATTCCTCATGAAATCTTTTACTCCATATTATCCATGTTTACATGTTTCACACTTAGTTCCTCACGATGTATTTTCCTCAGTTTCCCTCATGACAATTATGACATTTCATGATATTTCTTACCTCATAATATCCAGACTTTTAACACTTACCACTTTACCTCATACTCTTATGTATGTTCCATGATAACTCACTTTACCTCTTATATCTTCCCTATGACTTTATGATTTTACAGAAATGTCTTTCTCCCTCAGTGTAACCATTGCTTGCTTGTTCCATAAGTTTTCCCTATGGAGAATTACCCTCTGTTTCTCCAAAAACATATGATTATCACACGACAATCTTGTACCCATGTTAATCATCGTTTTCTCTATGGTCTACTTTTCTATATTGACTTTATCTTACAGATTTCTATAACGGACACTAACGATTCATATTCCGCTGCTTATGTTTATTTATTCATGATCTAATTACTTATCATTTAATGTATTTTTTTTATCCGTTCAATGAGCAATGTGCTCAGCCAGTATTTCTTTTCATGTTTCTTACGGCAGGTACTTGGCGATGGGATTTTGGGCAAAAGAGTTAAGCTTAGGATGAGAGCTACCTTTAGATTACTTTCTTTTCATTTATGTACAGTCATTTATGAAGGGGACCGATGTTTGATTCCGGTTTCCCGCTTGTAGGTTTGTATGCCTTTATTGTGCTTTGATATGACACCATGATTATGATGTTTCGGCCTCCTTCTCAGAGAGGGGCGTTACATGGTGTCCAATATTTCAAGCCCCCATAAGTTTTTAATGTACCCTAGGTTCATTCAAATATGCTTAGTTATGCAGAGGAACCAACTTCAACAACACTCAAGAACATATCCTTTACCCTCTCTTAGCATCAAACTTTTCAACAATATGAAGAGGCCTACAAAGGGATATTCAGGTTCAAGAAGTTGATTTATTCACTACTCTATGCTAAATCGTTTCTGAACACTTCACTTCACTTCAAGAAATCACATCTTTCACCTTTCACACTTACCTGAACCTTTAACTGAACATCACCTGGTTCATACCACTTGGTGCTGTATAATTCCCATTCTCCATACATAACCAACACCAAACCAATCACCTGCACAGAACAACATATTTCCGACACCCATGACTCCCTCTCCAGGTTGTTCCACTCACATGGAAGTGTTCGAGCGGTAGTTTGAACTCATTGAATTGACGGATTTGGTTACCAAACTATCTGAGAAGTATTGGCCGTTTTGAGGATGATTTGCTAGAAGGACCAAGCTAAACTTAACAATGCTGCTGTCACTTAAGCTCATTTCTATGGGTCATTAAGTTAGAGTTTCAAGGTCAAGGCTGGGAAAGCAAGGATAAAAGGAAAAGAGCCCGGGGGTTTGTTCCTTTCTGAAGGATGATTAAAGATGTTGAAGATGATTTCTTCCAAAAAGGGGAGGAAATTTGATGCAGAGGTTCAAGAGAAAGCAAGCACTGGAAAACTGACCTATTTACAAGAAGTTACTCCCACTTGAAGTCATTTAAGATCAAGGAAGCAGTGAGATAAGGAATAATTCTGGAAGTTAGTACTGCTGGAGCAACAAAAAGGGTACTGCTAGTGAAGTTCCAATGTGATGTACTGCTGAGGAATAAATAAGTTTTACTGCTGTGAAGAAACTGTTACTTACAAAAGAAAGGACGTGAAGAGGAAAGGGACAAGAAAAGACAAGGGAAAAAGCAAATTAATGACAGGAGTCTGAGCCCCAAGAAGGAAGTCTAAGGAAAAGAGATTGAACAAGAAAAGGTTATAAGTTTTGCTGGAAAGCCATCAGATGGAAGAACAAATAAATTAAAGAACAAAGGGTACAGATTGCAAGGATGAGAATAAGAAATTGCTAAGACAATGGGATGGGAAGAGGAAAGGCAAAAGAAGCTATGTTTGAGGCCAGTCAACTAAGATGATAGATTGGAATGAATCCCTCGCTCAGTCATAAGGTACACATGCTCTGAAGATGTGAAACCAAAGATTTAGTTGCCAAAGCAAGGAGGAATATGGTTAAATACTTGAAGAATCAGGGAAACTACAAGATTAGTGACTTCAAGGGAATGTATTATAATGAGATTAGGCCAATATTTGAAAAGGTTTGGGATTTTAACCAACACATTGAGCCTATGGAGCATGGAAGTGAAAAGATGAAGTCTCCTGAAAAGATTGAAGAAGAAAGATGTTGTCAACATAGGAAATGAAAGAAGTGTCTAAAAGGAATTGGAGCCAAAAAGAAAGAAATTTTCTTCCTGAAAAAAGCAAGAGGCTAACTGTTAAGAGACAAAAGATGGAAGAAGAAACTGAGAAGGAAGATCTCAAGGGATACTTAGACATAGTTCTAAGAGAAGAGTTTGCAGAAGATGTTGAATCCTCTATCTACAAACTATCCAATTGTAGATTGGAAGACTACGTGTGTTTTTGACAGTAGAATTACATTGTATTATCAAATCTTCAGAGGAGATGGCAGTTCGAAGAACTATAAGGTTTTGAGTGAGATGCTTGAAGACTTTGATAGACAAGATGTTATGGACTTATACAGGTTATTCAAAGAAAGATATAGTGCTTCAAGGCCAGAAGGATATGATTTGATGCTTTGGGGGTGTCTGCATACTTTATTTGAGCTATGTAGGAAGATGAAAATATGGAAGTATCAGCATGATTATAATCTGATAAGTTAGTGATTATGTGATCTTTTGTGGTATCATTATTTCTGCTGATGCAAAATGGGATTGCTATACATATGCGGGGGGGGCCGGCTGACAGAGAAGAAATATCCTTTAAGTCAAGAGATGATAACAATGATGTTGAATAAGAGATTGGAGGTTGATCATGAAAGTACACAAGCATATGAACTACTAAAGTTCATCAGATCACAAGTGCAGAAGTAGAAGAGTGTTTGAAAGAATCATCATCAGAAGACAAGAAGATTTAATCCAGAAGAAACTTAGGATTTGAAGATAAATCACAAGTTTAGGGGAGGATTGTTGGGAATAAATCTTCATAAGATTATAAATATTGCCAAGGTATATAACTATCAGTTACTAATGGAGTTAGTACTGCTTATAGTACATATTAGTACTGCCCCTAAGTTGGGGGTTTAGTTATTTACTGCTTGAGAAGATCATAACTGCTGATGGTCAAAGCTGCTGACTTGGAGATAAGGATGCAAAGAGATAAATAAGGAATGTATATCTTTTATATTTTAGGAAGATTTGTATTTGAATATAATTGTAACTGATCCTAAAAGTTTGGTAGTTATCTTGTAAAGGACTCCTTGTGGTGTATAAAAGGAGATCCTAGGTTAAGGTTTTAGATATGCTTAATGCTTATGCTTAAGAGATAGAGATACATCTTAGAGATAAGGTAACGTTGTTATAAGGCTTCTAAGGTTTTGTAACCCTAGTTACTATCAGAGTATCGTTTCATATTATCAATATTATTGAAAAAGTTTGTGGTTTTATTCTTTATTCTTTGTTTTGTACTGTTCCATTGATAATACCTCTAGAGATATTCAAAGTGGTAGTTTCCCGCCATACACTTTGAATATAAAAACAAAGTCTCATCTTTTTTGTTATGTTAGAATCATCTAAAGGGAAACATACAGTTTTCTAGGTATAAGTAAACCGATCCAAGACGTTAGGATCAACAGTCTATATCATGGTAACTAGTCGGGAAAAAGTGTCTAGCCTATTTTGCTTTTTAGAATAATATATTTGTTTCGTTATTTGTATTTTACCAACAACATTAACCCTTTTCCAAATCATTAAACCATGGGTTTTACCGCAAATGAGGATGTGATCAAGGTGCATGTCTATTCCAATCTTTATGGCCATGTATGGGGCTAGTTTTATGAATGTCGTTTACTAAAATTTTAGGAAAGGTAAATCAATTATATGTCAAAAAATTTATTGAATGCACTAACAACGTGTAAGAAAATGTTTATCCGTATGAGAAAATAAAAGTTAATAAATTATCCACAAGAACAAAGTGTATGTTATGTATTTAGTATTTACCATCTTTAACACAACAAAAAATCGTCAAACTTTATTGTAAATGATAAATCAGCTATAAACATACGGCCATATTTATTAATTATTAAATGCATTAACAACAAAAAGAAATGTAAACTAAATGTTTATATATAATGAACCCCTTCTTGGTATCCTTCGGTTACGGGTTAGGAATCCATGTAACCTTGTGCAATTCACCACACTGTTGATCAGTAAACTCATGGTTTTTGTGACGTAAATTTCCGAATGATCAATTAATACTTACAAGAGTATGAGATCCACCCACTTTGGATAACAATGTCCTTATAACATGTTAAAAAGGCCAAGTATTAGACCCTATAATGTTTAACAAAAAAAAGTTAGTATAACTCTGATGACATCAAATAGCGTCTATTTTATAGCATCATTTATCCCATGTATTTAACCCATTTTATATAATTATTGCAAAGAATTGTTACTTAATCGTTTATATTTGAGAATTGCAGTAATTACGAAGTACTTGGTGAATATTAGCAAAAGGCGCGCATTCTGGAGCTTAAATGAAGATATTTTAAAGATTACTATTCTGACTACCAATACGCCATATCCATCAAGGAAGATACGGCGTATCCGTGCCTGCACTCAGCTCAATACGTCGTATCCAGAAGACCAATACGCCGTATTGGAAATATAGTATGTGAATATTCTGGAAGATATCAAACGTGGTCCCTACTCCAAGAAACTCTAACACGTCGTATCCAATCCCTTGGATACGCCGTATCGAACCGACTTCCAGACAGTATAAATAGAAAACTCAAAAACGAGTTTTATGTGTGCTAAATTATATTCTCGATACCTAAACCATAAAAGTCAATTTTCAGAGGAAAAATAGAGCAGAAGAGGTCTTGCAACGCATTCCAATCCATAGAAGACAACGTGTAATTTCTTATACTTTTGTAATCGTTTAGTTTTTGGTATCATTCGTTAACTTGGTTAGTTTACCTTGGCTAAAACAATTACTCTTGTATTAATTATGATGTTTGAAGGCTAATACCTTTGGGTATTAGCCATTATTATGAAGATCTGAATGTTTAGTTTTGTTTATATCTCGATTGCTTAATTTATCATTGTATGCTTGTTTATGTTTATCCATTCATACTTGTTTATGTACTTTTGTATGCGACCTATCATTCAACTGGATCTAGTGATACAAACCAAGTAATCTAGATGTCGGGATAGCTCTCCATATAGTAATTTATACATCTAGAATCATAGGATCACAAATATTGTCCTTTTAAAATCGTGCTAAGGATACGCTTCTGGCTTAACTAGTTAACAGAAATTGCCTTTGGTTTATTGAACATGTTGACTAGTAGGTGAATCTAGATAATTCAACAAATAATGTTCTGATTCCATTGGATAGTTGGACAAGTGGACTACTAGTGTATAATTTGCCTTTAAGCAGTAAGTGGGTAAAGTCTCTATGAGCTAGAGTTTAACAAGATCACCATTGCTTTAATCCCTATGATAGATTATAATCAGGTAATAAGGACGTTTTATGCAGATGATTTAATTGTGAAAGAATTAATGTGTCTAGGTCTTTGGATGAAGTCTCGCCTAAGTCTAAGAATGATATGCCTCTTCTTGATAAGTAATCATTGCAATGAATAAACAAACCAACTTCTAATCGAATTAATGATGGCTAATACAGTTTTCTATCATAAGGCTCGACCGCTCTTTTATCTTCTGTTAATTTGCTTGCGTGGGTTAAAATGTCTTGAATTGATTGTAGTCACCAACCAAACCCATGCTAGTCTCTCAGGCTGAAACCCCCTTTTACCTGTTAGAATTAGGATTAGAACTAACATAGGATAGCATTGGTTTGACTTAGATTAGAATTAACTTAGATTAGATAAACCAAAATATAAATAAATTGAGAGATTTAACCTCGCTTCAAGTGTTCGACACCCTACTTACCACGAATCTACCACCGACCAGGTACACTGCCCGTTAAAGTGTTGTTTTTTGTTAAGTCGGCAAAATATAAATTTAAAACTTGAACTATCATAAATAAACACCACACAACGACACATTAGTAAGCTAAACGGTCTAGTTGAATGATAGGTCACATACAAAAGCACGTAAACAAGTATAAATTGATAAACATAAACAAGCAATCAATGATAAATTAAGCATTCGATATAAACAAACCAAACATTTAAATCTTCATAATCATGGCTAATACCCAATGGTATTAGCCCTTAATCATTGTAAGCAATACAAAAGTAATAATTCAACCAAGGTAAACTAACCGAGTTAAACGAATGATACTAAAAATCGAACGATTACAAGAGTATAAGAGATTACAAGGTGTTTCCTATGGAATTAGTAGCTTTGCTTGACCTCTTCTGCTCTTCTTATCTTCTAAAAATCGACTTTTGTGGTTAAGGTATCGAAAATTTGATCAAGCACCCTGAAAAACCGTTTTTAGGTTTTACATATTACATTCTGAGAATTTGGTCAATATGCAAAATCGAGAAAGATAGATACGGAGTATCGGGAGTTTCTTGGATTAGGGACCACGTTCGATATCTTCCAAAATATTTTATTACTTTATATTGAATACGGCATATAGATGTCTCCTGGATACGGCGTATTGGACTTTATCTTCATGGTTTCTTGTGAAGTGCAGGCACAGATACGCCGTATCTTCCTTGATGGATACGCGTATAGGATGTCAGAACAGTTATCTTTAAAATGATCATCGTTAGCGCCAGAATGCGTGGCTTTTAGCTAATCTTCACCAAGTACTCCATAATTACTGCAATTCTTAAATACAAACGATTAAGTAACAATTCTTGCAATAATTATACAAAATGGGTTATTTAAATGGGATAAATGATGCTATAAAAGTGACATTATTTGATGTCATCAAATATCTCCCACTTGAATCCTACTTGTCCTCAAGTAGCCTTTAGAAGTTTATAGAAATGCAACCCTAAGGATTTTTTCTGTTAAGCATTTATTCGTTCAATTACAAGTACACAACCAAACACCTCAAGAAATAGGAAGATGAAAACACGCAAATCACTCAACAATCTATGTGGTAACATGTAACTATTTCGCTAAATTGCTCGGTCATGACGAGTATTCTATCATGAGCTTGGAAAGGATACACATCTCCACCAGTAGAGCTAATGAGTAACAAGTTTATAGAGGTAAATTGGGTTTTATTTTTAAGGCTTATAAGGGTTTGATCACTTTATCTAGTTTCTACCGATACCAATATTCCAGAAAAGGTGACAAAGACCATACATACAAACCCATAACGATGGGATAGACACATATGACTGCACTCAAACCTTAACTCGAATAAGCTAATGAGTAGGACTAGTAGAGTGATATAGGGTATGGATCTTCTAACTTTCACCAAAAGTAATAAAACAACAAGGTGGCTGAATCACACATACATAGCCATAATGACGGAATAGACATGCATGATTCGATCACATCCTCGTTCGAGTAAAACTTGAGGTTACTCATTAGTAAATGGAAATAAATTGTTGTTAAATAAAAGTTTTGAAACAAATAGATTAACTCCAAACAGATAAGGTACAAGTTGCTAGATACTTTTTCCTGACCATTACTATGATAAAGACTCAAATATATTTACACAAACGTCTTGATCATAAATCAAAAAACAACAACCTAAGTTGGCGTTCCCGTAACGGTCAGCTCCCAATCATCCCATACTATACATACTTTTACAAGACAAGTGGCGATATCCACCAGTTTATACAAAACTTTACATTCGTTGATTTATAACCATGTATCATAATCAATCCTTCGTATAATTCCTTCGGTCTAAGCTCTTACGAAACAATTATCTTCAAACTTTCCTTCTCTTTTTTGTTATGATTTTTATAATTTTTTCAATTTTTTTCACTATACTATAATACGAAACTCGATGTAATTTCACCATCTTCACAATCATAATAACTCCGGATAATTCCTTCGATAATTCTTCATTCTTTAGACGTACCAATAATTGCATTGGTAATAAAAATATATTAGTTTTGACTACTTTATACATTCATATTTGCAATGTGCAAATTTCTTCTCAACCGTACCAAAGATAGAAAATTGACACAAGACTCGGTAAATACAAACTTTACACTTTAAGCAACTAGCAACTAATAAATGGACTTAATCTAACAGTGTAGGCTAAGGTGTAACGAAGCAAACATAGTTGGTGTAATTCCTAAAGGATTGCCTCTATAGGTTTTTCTAGGGGTATCTTATTCTTAAGATGAGTGTAAACAAAAGGGTTTATACGAGGGTTAACTAACCAGTGTAGTTAGTTAATAAACAACATATATAGGCTTTTTGGGTGTAATCCTAAAAATTTACTAATTTAAACAAGTTACTCCATCTAAATCCATAGTACCCATCACTGTGATCTTGAATAGATATACCAAGCCAAGTTCTAAAGTCTATGACATCACCAGCATACTCATATTTTATGAAATTTGGGTAAACATTTGGAAACAGATAAGGTTAAGTCCTCACAATATCTAATAAAGGTTATTGTGTGCAGGTTATGTATCAAGTAAATTCACAAAAGTATGCTTGAATTTTTTTAAATTTGAGCATAATTTAAGCATTTTAATGTGAAAAATAAGACAAGTATACATTATAATTCCCATCCCCCACTTGAATTATACAACGTCCTCGTTGTATAGATAAAACATTAAAAATGGGAATTTAAAAGAATTAGAATGAGAAACTCCCTTGATATTTTGCTCGGTATGTTCTCCAAGTTGAGCAAGATTATGTTAAACAGCCGTCTTAAAGTTTCAAGACTCTAACACTTCAAAATTTCCAGATCGTAAACTCTTCACCAACATTGTCGATTTCTTTTCTTTCAGCGAGGTCTTGTGCAAATTATAGGAAAATGATGCATTCCTATCTTGGTACCTACGGTTAATTTAAACTAAACTAAATACTAAATACGGGTCAGTTTGCTAAATACGCCGTATCATGTGCTTGAATACGCCGTATTGCAAGAACTGACAATAATGTTTTAAAGTGCATAAAATAAAGGGTTGATAATGTCCAGACATTCAATACGCCATATGGTATGGAGCGGATACGCCGTATTAATGTCTAGGAAGACAGACTCAATAAAAATAAATAACAATCCGGGTTGTCCCTCAGGAAGCACTTTTGTTTACAATGAAGTCTTTAAGTTATACTTTTCTTCAGCTTCTTTCACACTTGTAACACTCTCTCTTTTAATTCTGCTCTTTATTTGGATAGCGTGCTTGGTTTCGTAACATACTTACAAACTATGATGCTGAACTTACTGCCAGTCTTTGTTCTATCATGCATAAACAAGTCAAAATATCACATCACGATATATACATAAAAACATAGAACCTGTTTAAAGTTAGATACATCATGATATGAATAATAAATATACAAAAGATAAAAACAAAAAGATAAGGGATAGAGGAATCATACGTCTAGCTGCTAGGGAGTTATAGAAGTGCCAGCACCGTTAGTCCTACGTTGCCTCTCATATGGGATCTGAAAGTCTGCATAGCTGGTGTACCTGACCCTATTTCGACTCATCATATGTGAGAGTCCAACAACCATCCAAGTAGAGAATCGGGAGATATCGCAGGCCATACTGTCCAATATCTCACTTTGCTCGCCCAGTGCTCTACGAATCTTATGCACATCAAACATCCATGTGGCGAATACTTCCCGGTGTCAGTGACCTCGTCGCACAAGTCAAATAAACCCTGACATCCTTACATAGCCCCTGCATCTCCTCCTCAAGTATCTTTAGTCTCTGTGGCATGGTCCTCCCCGTAGCTGGGGGTGGTGGTGGCGACTAAGGTGTCTGCACAGGTGCTGGATCAGCCTGAGCATCTTTATTGACTGCAAGAGCATCCACAGTGGCTCTAGGGGCACCTCTCTGGTCCCAGGGCTACCTAAGGCCAGTCATCCCTAATCTCTATACAGATGTTGAGCTTAACAAGCTCACCCATGTTAATCAACGATAACTCATGAGTCACAATGGATAATCCTCTCAGGCCATCATCACTGACTAAAGACGCCCAATAAAATGTCCTTCAGATAATTTGGCACCGCTCTTCCTTCCCTCAGCGTGCCTGGACAAGTACTGTGTTAATAGATACGGGATGTTAGCTGCCCCTCGGTCCATGCTACATAGGTATAATAGGTCAGTGGCAATTACCTTTTTAGGTGCATGCCCCCTACCCCAGAAATGCTGTATGAGATCAACCTGTGTTACAACCTCTAAACTAGATCTCTGATGTAAGTATAAGAGGGAGCGCCTCTTAAAAAGTCCCCGCCAAAAGAAATCTCAACCCAGTAATCACTAAGATCCCCCTTATTGGGGATCACTCTCTCACTCTCTAACTAATATACCCTAAATTCGTCCTCTACCATCTCCTTAGCAGTATGCAAACCTAGAGCTAGAATTAACTGTCTCCAAGTCAAAACTACGTCTTAGGCTCCACAGACTGACAACATAAAGAATCAGCACAGTCTAACCCTATCTCACTACCGATCCTGCAAGTGCTGAAGAACTCGAGTATAAACTCATGAACTAAAGGTGCTCGAATCTCAAACAATCTCCTCCAAGCGTGACTTATAAATACCTTTTGACCATCGTCCCTAGTATATACCATCCTCAGTCTCTTCGCAAAATCCTGCCTCATATCCGGAGTCACCAAAATCAAATACCTGAACCCTATGTACCTCTCTTCGGTATATCCTAGCCAATCTCGTCTTGAAATCCACTATATCAGCATCAATGTACTATAATCCCTCATACCTAAGGTACTGGTGCCTCTGATCTCTTGGTGGAAGAGCCATATCTGTAAAATCATCAAGATTAGTACAAAGTTTATAAATTTTTAAACATTCTCTTCTGAGGGTGGATAAAGCGTATTCATAAATGGATACGCCGTATAAAGATATGTCTAGTCAATACGCCGTATAAATAAAAATCAATATGACGTATGGGAATCAAAACGCGTGATCTTTATCAGATCAATACGTCATATTCGTTTTACTGAATACGTCTTATTAAGGTTTTAGATTTTTGGTAACATTGAGTCAATATGTCGTATCCATGTTAATTGATACGCCGTATTGCTCTGCAGTTAAAAACGAAAAGGGGTTTCCCTTTCTACCCATTTTGACCCATTACAACAAAACAACAATACCAGTAATATGTTCTAAGAGTGTAAAGGGAACCTATTCCAAAGGGTTCTACGGCATAATACCTAATCTACAAAACTCAAACCCTAACCCTAATTTAATTTGAAAAATGAAATGGAAGTAGGGTTTCTTACCTTGTGGTAATGATCGAGAGAGATAAAAAAAATAGAGGAAAGGGTTAGATTCTCCAAGAGTTTTTCGCGGTTAAAAATTTTTGTGTGAGTAAAAAGAGTATGTGTAAAACTCAATCCGACGTATCAGTTAGGCTTTAATACCCAGACTCGATATGCCGTATTGGTGTTTGAGAAATACGCCGTATTAAGCGAATTTTGTTGACTTAGTCAAAACAAGTTAAAACAGTGGATACGTCGTATAGGTGTTAACCTAATACGCCGTATCCGTTCTTGGAGACCAATTTCCTAAATTTAACAGAGTAAAGAAAACGTACCTTGGCCTCCGTAACATTCTTGTACAATCACCATCCTTATAATACCGTTTAGGGTCGAACGGAATGCCAAACGGCACATATAAATTCTTAATAAGATTGAATAGCATCTCGTTGACAAGATAATTCCAAGCCACAATATTCACATTTAATTCCATGACAAAACTTTTCATAATGAAAACTTTATTGATTTTATCGTGGCTTTCCTCAAGAAATTTATTTGACCCTTGTGTATTTTCATTACCCCCCAAAGATTTTATCATACCGATTTCATTATCATCATCGTCTTTATCTGATTTTAGATCATCAGGATAAATTATGTTGAAAGGGAATATATCATTAAAGTACAAAACGTTTTGTTCTACTTCATCATATTTGGACAACATGTTTCATTTTTCAAATCAAATTCATCGATATGTTGATGGCATAAAGTGGGTTTAGTTAAGAAACCTGATTTAGACGTTAGAACATCTTTGTAAACAATTGCTGAAAATTCATTCTCAAAATCTTTAAAGAAGTCTAAATCATCAATACAACTGATTGAAGGCTCGGGTGATAGAAACAAAGGCATTGACTTTTTCATTATCATTTTCTGAATCCGTTTTCAAATCATTGGCAGAAATTATTCTATAAGAAAACGAGTTTTTGTCAAAAACTATCGTGTAATCTTCATCGTCGGATTCGTTAAATGATATGCTAAAGTCAATTTCATTATTGTTAGGAGAACATACAGTGGGTTCACAAGAGAGTGTTTTATTTGATGACAAATTATCATTGAAGACTAAAGCTGGGAATTCGGTTTCAACGGATCTGAGGTCATGAACGTCTTCATCATACCATATCTTACCATACTTAGCAGTTTCCCAGTTAAACACTTTCCCATGTTTTCAAGCTTTTTATTGTTCGAGCCTGATGTATTCTTCCATAGTAATGTTCGGGTTGTCTACACTGTAATAAACTTACTAGGACAAAAAATCGTCAAAAAATTTATACGTCGTATTTAGTAAACTGAATACGTCTCGTTGTTAAAATAAACAGAATAACCAACACAAGTAATATTAAACTATAATCTAGACTACACTAATCGCCTAAGGGTTAGATCTAATCTAATGTTAGAAATAACCAAAATATCAATCATATCAAGGAGTAATTTCTTCACTCCCCTGGCGAAAAATGGCGGTTCTTAAAAAACTTGATTGTGTCATTGTAGTGTGGTGTATAATATTTTGATTCAGTTTTTAAATTTATATTTTGCCGACTTAACCAAAAACACACTTTAACGGAGTAGTTGATACAAACAACACCACAAAGGAAACATCTAGACGACTCCACTCATAAATTAAAATGGTTGGTAGTTTCGTCGGTAAGTAGGGTGTCGATCATCTAAAGGACAGTCACGAGAAACTCTTTCCAATTTTATTAATACTTTGGTTTTTCTAATCTAAGTTAGTCTAATCTATGCTAAACCTATGTTAATCCTAAATCTAAGGATAAGGGGGGGGGTGGTTTTAGTCTGAGAGACTGGCACGAGTTTTGTGGTGCTAATACCAATCAAGAAGAAATTAAACACACGCCAAAGAAAATTACAGAAGATAGAAGAAGAGGTCTAGCCAAAATATAAAATAAACTGTATTAAACCATTATTAATTAATCATAACGTTGGTTTGTTTCTTATTTAGTGCAATGATTACTTATCTCGAGGTGGCATATCATTCTTAAGATTAAGGCGATACTTCTTCCTTAAACCTAGACACGTAGAATTCTGTCACAATTAAACGCATCCGCATAAAGCATCCTTATTTGCTGATTATAATCTATCTTAGGGATTAAAGCAATGGTGTGATCTTGACTTAAAAACTAGCTTCCAAGTAGACTAATGCTGTACCCCAAACCCTTACTGCCGCTAAATAGATGGCCCAAAAGATAATAACTAAAGTTTACATCCCACTTACACAAACATCTCCATACTTTAACTGAAAAATTGAAGAAAACTCCCGCACGAAGAAACGTTCACTTCTCGCTTGTTCCCACACCCAAGAGATCATGTGATCAATGGAAAGCATATCCCAATAACACACGCTCTCACAATTCAACCAACTACAAACGGCGCGCTCCAATAAAAGCATAAGGTCCCATTATTACTAATAAGAAATCCTAAATAAGAAGGTCCATAGAAATTGAGTATGATCAAAATACACAATATGCGATAGACTCAGACCATCCAATGCCATCCCTCAGATACTGTGACATATTGAAGTCGATGCCATCAACTATATCCTACGTTATGACCCCAATCCGGATTTCACGATACCGCATCCAAAAGCTTGAAATAAAAACAATTATAAATTGATAAACATAAACAAGAAATCAACGATAAATTAAGCAATCAAGATAAACAAACCAAACATTAAGATCTTCATAATAATGGCTAATACCAGAAGGTATTAGCCTTCAAACGTCATAATTAATACAAAAGTAATGATTTAGCCAAGGTAAACTAACCGAGTTAATGAATGAAACCAAAAACTGAATGATTACAAGAGTATAGGAAATTACACGTTGTCTTTTATGGAATTAATCGCGTTGCAAGATCTCTTCTTCTTTTCTTCTCCTTTGAAAATCGATTTTTGTGGTTTATATATCGAGAAATGACTTAGCACGCTTAAAACTTAATTTTGAGTTTTTTGTTTATAGGGTCTGGAATATGGTCAATACGGCGTATCTAAGGTCTTGGATATGGCGTATCAGGGGTTTCTTGGAGTAGGGACCACGTTTGATATCTTCCAGAATATTTTATTTCCATATGGCTTAAATACGGCATATTGGTCATTCCTAGATACGATGTATTGGATCTTGTTTCCTTTATGGTCTTTGGTAAATGTAGGCACATATACGCCATATCTTCCTTGATAGATATGGCGTATTGGTTGTCAGAACAGTAATCTTCAAATATCTTCATTGAATACCAATTTATACTCCATGTATTAGAGACATAATTTTGGATACAAGGAAACGCCACACTCTTGCCAACAAAATAGCCTACCAAAGAGTTTTCATACCTGTGTTGAATAAGCCCCCAATAGATTATGTCCAATGGTAATTACAAAGAAATCAATATTAATACTAAATACCGCAAACTCAGCCAATTCCAACTTCAGGATCCTCCACATGCTTCCTTGGTTCACTCAACGTTCTAAAATTAACTATTTGCTTTGGAATTTCAGACCAAAAACCACATTAACAAACGAGTTGTTTCATTGCATGAACCTTGGATCACGACCCAGCTTAAACGCAAACTTTTTAACATTCCTTGACCACTTTCTAACTCAACATTTATCCTAATCCGCACTAATGGCCATGCAAACAGGAATCATACCTATACAGCAATAGCACCAGCAAAAAGACTACGAACCTCAACCCCACAAGTATCATTCTCACACAACCAATTGTCGAAACATCACCCAGTTAATCATACCGATACCCCAGAAAAAAGACATGTGAACTCCTGTATCAAACAAGAACTCCAAAAAGACAGAAGAAAGGAGAGAAAAACCCGACTACCCTTGGCGTAAGTCAATCCAATTAAACATGCATGAGAAACCAACCTCTCACACAATAAGGCTCCTGTGCACCCATCCTTTAACCCACCATACGCAATCAACTATGTATTTTTGCCATTTTTTTTATCCCCATCTCTCCACTAAAAAACCCACACCCAACGATATAATAAAGGAAACAAACAGGCAAAATGAGCCTCAACCACATGACGAATAGAGGACCAGGAGAGAAAAGATAACAAAACAAAAAAAAAATACCACAACGTGCGAAACTCCCTAAAAAATGAAGGTATCAACACCCACGAGCAATCAAGACGAGAAAACAATCCTGATAACAGTACTACCCATCAACCAGATCTTTATTCAAGATACAGAAATAATCAACAATGCAAATCCAGAAAATGCGACCACACTCTCAAACAGGTACAACAAATAGAACAACTGATCAGAGCTGATAGACCCTCCCGCACCAAAAACCCATAACGTACGAATGGCACAGAGAAAAAACTAATTAATAGTGAAACGCTCCTAATACATGCGAACCAATAGCACCCTTAAATAATATTCCAAGACATGACAAAATCTCAAACTAACAAACTACAAATCTAAAAAACTACTCTCATAGTGAATTTTCATACAAAAAAAGAATCTTCTAGAATAAGTTTATAGACGAAATCCTAAACACTACAGAACTGGACTACTTATGTTAAACAACAAACCAAACTCCACCCACACACAAAAATAAATACCAAACTAAATTTACGCAAAAGAAACAAACAACACCCCCACACTCAACCAAAGCCAACAACTCACCCAAAACTCAACACAAACCCCAACCAAAAAACAAACAACAAACACAAACAACAACCCCACACCACAAACACAACCACCTAAAACAACAACCCGATCCCAAACTCCCAACTACCAAAACCCCCAAACACACAACACAAAAACAACCAGACCAAAAATCATACACAACCCCAAAAAATAACCAACAAAACCAAAAAAACTCCCTCACCCCAACAAAAAACTCAACACCTCCCAAACACACAAACAACCCACACAACACCCACCCAAACACCACACCCACACCAAACACAACAATCAAACACCAACAAACAAAAAAAACCAACAAAACACCAAACCCCAAAAAAAACACACCCACCACAAACAACCACCCCCAACAACAAAACCCCAACTAACAATACCACAACACCAAACCCACAACCAAACAAAAAAACAAAACCCAAACAAACCCATAACCAACCCAACCAAACCCACACAACCCCACAAAAACAACCACCAACCCACAACAAAATACAAATCAACATTACTTACTTAGCATATTTATCCTTATTTTATTATTATTATTTTTATAGGCCTAAGAAACACAAGGGAAGAATTAGCCAAAGAACATAACAAAGAATCAGATTTCGACAAGAACAAAACCCTAGTCAGCACAATAACCTTATGGATCCAAGGGATAACAACCTATAAGCTACTTCGTTACTAAAGGTCGATCAACACCGTGATAACAACTATAAAATAGATAAACAGGGCCTTAGCAGATATAAATTTACAAGGATATGTAGCTACGACTAAGTAGCATCGGTAAAGAGAAAAGAGAAAAAAATGATGATGAACCGTCAAAAGGGGCTGTTAGTAAGAAAAATCGCCACTTTTCTATAGCGTAGAAAATAAAGGGATTAACTGAAGGAAGACACCGATTTGGTACTTCTTAGTGAGATTGCCCCAGAACGAAAATCTAGCTATCATGGTTTATTCTTTACAGTTTTTATACCTAAGCTCGTTGAATAAAAGATCACAGGCGACCAAAAGGAAAAAACGGTTAAATGAGTTGACACTATGCACACGACGCAGCAAGAATCACTTTCCCTTCATTTGGACAAATCCATTCCCATTCTTTAATCACATCAACCAAACAAGCCTCATTTTTAAGCCTAGCATCATAAATGGCTCTATGAGTGATTATCCTATCCAGAGGACCCTGACTACACCATTTATCATGCCAAGCTCAAATAGAAAGACCATTTCCTTTTTGATAACATACATATGGTTTTATCTTTTCTCTAATGTCTAGCAAATTCTTCCATCCCGAGCTGTCAAAACTGCATGTTGGGTAATCTTGATGGGTTAAGTCGGGTCACATGTATGGTCATGGATCAATATGTGGGTCAACTTAGTAATTGATGCAAGTCTTCAATGGGATTGAAACTGACACAATAAAGGGCATTTATTTGTTTTAATTGCCCATTACTAATAACGGTTTTGTTATGCATTAATGTTTGCTTTTATTAGTCTTTATTTCAGTTTAATAGTGGTTTAATATTGGTAGTTTCATGTTAAGGAGTAGGAGCCGTTGTTTAGCTATAAATTGATAGGAAATCATTAGTAAGAATGCACTCAGTTTTCCCTTCTAATATACACACATTTGAAATCCATCTTGTTGTTTTGCTTGGTGTTTTGTGGGGTTATGTTCTTGGGGTAAAGGGACTGATTACTACATTGCAAAGCTCAAACTCCCATATGCTTTTACCTTTTAACTTCACTATATTGACCCATTTAACCCAAAGAGACTCCTTCCTTTCTATAATCTTCCATAATTGGGTAACCAATAAAACTTCATTCTATCTTTTCAGAGGCTTTATCCTCAAACTACCTTGCTTTTTAGGCCTACAAACCAAACTTCAGGCCATTCTATCTTTTCCTTTTGTAGAATTCCCAGTATAGCATAGTAATATATGTGTTGGGTTATGGTAGTTGGCTAGCATGTATACGTTACGAATATGTGAGCCTATTGGGGGCACACACGTTAAGACACGAAGAGTACGTTTATTAAATACTTAATATATATTTATTTATTATTAAGGATTTAATATGCTTCACATTATTATTTAAATAATCGTTAGTTACCGTTATATTTTATAACTAACTCAACAACTATTTAAATATGAACCGAAGGGATTAAAATTGATAAAACCCGAACCTTGTGGGTGTCACTTGTTGACCAACCTATATAGCTTCTAGAAGGGGGTTTTGGGATCAATTTTAAAGTTAAGGGATAAGAGTTGTATTGTGATAAGGATTATGAGAGTATCCTAGTTTATCTTAAACTAGGGTTTGATGGCTATATAAACAAACCCTTAGCCCTCATTAAGATTTTGATACAAATCAATTATCACAACTAAAAAAACCTAAAACCATATTTTGCCGTCTTTTCTTCTTTGAGATGCGGCAAACAGAAAGCAAAACCATAAAGGCTGCATGCATCTATATATCTACGTATGCATGTTTTAGTGACATGCATGTGATTGATAATGCATCCACTAAAACCTACTGTAATGGCAAATTACTTCTAGCAATACCAACAATGACTTCTAGTTCATATGATTGGGTTGTTCACTTCTGAGTGTACTGACGTGGGTTCGATTCCCATAGTTGTCAGTTTTGGTTTTATTTATTTTGTTCTTTTAGAAGTCGATCCAAACGTATACCACTTGGTATTTGGATCGGATCTAGAACAAATATTAAACACAAGTTGTTTGGTTTTCGGTTCAAGTAATTAAGCATACACCATTGGTGTTTGGAGCTCGTGAAGTTACAACTAGCATTGTTGCGTACTTGTTCGACGTGTTTTGTGAGCAACCGTAGAGGTGGTAATTTAACCACTATATTTTCAAGATCAAGATCGTAAGTTTATTGATTTTTATCATTAAACAAAAGGTTAGTAAATTACTTGTTTACTTTATTAAGTGTTAATTCTATGTGCCTTAACTAGATCCAATCTGCTGCGTACTCATGGCTAAATTGGTTACCTAATATGTTAAATCCCAACAGTGGTATCAGAGCCAGGTTATTTTGGCATTAGGGTTACACTTTTCGAATTATATCATGTCTTGATTGTTCACGCCTAGATTTAATTCATATAACTTGATCTACTGCGCTTAATATTTTATCTATTGTTTTCTTGCAAATATGACAAAGATTATGCAAATCCTTGCCATAATTAAATAAAATATGTTAGATCTAGATCTTGATAACTATTAATGGTTAATATAGTTTAAAAAGGAATTAAAATTAAATTGTTAATTTAGTAGATTAATTTCCTTTTTGATTATGCTTATGATTGCTATGGAAAGTAAATCACACTATATATATAAAAGATCATGATTTTTATTTATATTAATAATTTTTTTTTGGAAAATAGATCTTTTAAATATTTAGTCTGATTGTGCTTCCTTTTTATAATAGATCACACTATATATATAAAAGATCTTGATTTTATTTATGGTAATTAAATCTTTTATTTTTTGAAACTAGATCTTTTACATATTTAGTCTGATTTTGCTTATTCTTCCGGCCATAAGACCTACTCAATCACTTTTGTGATGAATGGGGCGATCTAGGCACATTGATGAAAACCTAGTGAGGGTCTTATGGTTCTCCAATTGGGGAAGACTCGTAAGAGAACTCGGATTTTACATGTTTACTTGTTTTTTAATGTCATCTCTTGTATTTGTCTTCTTATGTGCATAATATTACTTGTTTACTCGTTTACACGCCTAATATGTATGCAATATGGACTAATACTTATAAAGAAAGATGATATTAAAACAAAGTCTATTAATTACACGCCTAAAATACTTGTTCATTGTGACCTATTATTTGTTTCGTGCAAAATTTGATTTTGAGAAAATTAATAAGACTCTAAACTATGAAACTTGATTTCAAGAATATTTAAAAACTGGACGCTATGGACTCATGGGAAGTACGGCTCATCCACTAGAACAAACTATAAGAGAAGTTTAAGGCGGAAGTGGTCAACACTCCTAAAGAACTCAGGTTTTTAATACGCTTCGCGCTGACCTGATTCTCCGCTTCTTTGTGCGTTCGATTGGAGTTACCGTGAACAATAGCATGTCACATAAAGGTCCTTTATTAAAAGTTTTTAAAAAAAATAGTGCTATCAAAAGTTGTTTTGCATGCCTCTTTGTACACGTTTTTAACACATTTATGTGCATACCCCTTTTGAAAAATTTAAGTCAATGACACCCAACCAAGAACATGTGCAGTTGGTTTGGCCTCTCTGGTCAGACCTCAGGGTCATTCCAAACCCATGGCAATTACGGTTCACTGGTCAGACCTCTAACTATTTTTGCGCGTTCTTGCTTGGTAGACTTAAATCGGGTAGTCCTGGTCAGACCTCGTGCTCGAGGCATAAGATGAGAACTAAACATGCTCTTGACATTATTACGTGTTTACTAATGTCTAGACCGGTCTCATAAATCTAAGAGTTGCATCAAATGCAATTAACGCTCGTCGCTTACCTCTTGCCCTACTTGTTTTCGTATTGGTCAGACCTTTGTTAATAAGTGGGAGGTCAAGTTGGATCTTAGTCTTAATTAGTAAATTAATTGGGTAGTTAATTCTATTAAGAATTTAATTATCGAAAATACTAAATTAAACTTTCTATGTTCTGATTAATTGTGTTATTGAAACATAATTCGTAAACGAAAGTTTGTTTTCTCATAGAAGACAAACATAGTCTCTTTTCCTGATAAGAAGAGTGAGACTTACTCCTATCTTTTCTCATTGGTTGACAAGAATAAGATAGGGTTATAATTGATTTTTTTCCACAATTATATTTAATCTCACTTTAAATCTTTCATTACCCTTTTCCGGTTTTGAAATCTATGAAAGATAAAATATTTTGTGTAACTAGAGTACATTTTGTCTATAGTTACCAAAATAATGACATCTTGCACTTGTCACGATGTATGAGTTTAAACCGCAATGAGTAAAGAAAATTACTAGTATGTCTTCTAGGCATATTTTCTTGGGCTCGATTCATTTATTATAGTGCTAAACACCCTTGTGGCTAGGCAGACCGATTAAGAAGGAATTGCATGCGAAATGTTCAAGTTAATGAAAGAATGAATGGCTAGTCCCTCATCTACATAAGTAGAACTTCATATACTCAGTTCAATTTATAAAACCCTTTTAAAAAAAAAGTCATTGCTACTTGTAGGAAAGTAAATAAATCGCTATTTGTTTTCTACTCGTAATGTAACACTTACAATGTTGACAAATCCAGTGGGAGCTTTGCGTTTTACTACTGAAATGACGTTCATGTTATGATGTCAAATTCAGTGGGAGCTACAAGATTTATTTCCTTGTTAGTTACCCATATTATTTCTAGCTTGCTTTGAAATAATTCATTACTTTCCGAATATGAACGACCATGGTTTAAGGAAAATTGCATTTTATTTTATAGATAACCCGTTGCCTTTCCGATGTTGCTTTCCGAAAAGTTATCTATAGAATAATAATCCACAATTCCTTATTAAACGTTATGGTTCGAAATCTACTTGTAATATCTATGACACTATCATATTGTTTATACTTTCGAGCGCGTGTCGTATTGTATTAAATAATGTTGTCCCGTACACAAGTGGGAGAAATCTTAAGTGTGTGCAAGGAACAACATATAACGATATGATTATTGGTTTCTCTTGACCGCAAGGTAAGGAAGCTAATCATTTTACTAGGACTTAAACACACAAGATGTTTGTTGTCCTATTACAATTAAATGTCAAGATATAATAGTAAGCTACTTCAACATTTTGACTACATGTTTTAGTCAATAGACTTATGGTTAAATTAAATAATCATAATTATGAAGTATAAAATTAACTTGAAATTACTATTGAACTCAAGAGTTTGCGTTCATAATTACTTTAGTTAGAATAATTATGTTCTTGTTAAGACATAATTATAAAGTCCTTGATTTATCAATGACTCATAACATAAAGTAAGTAGTAAAATTGTTATGTCTTCTTGATTAACACATGAACAATAAGGTCCTTGAATTATTCAAAGACTTATAACGTATAGTTGATATGTTCTGTTTTCTTGAAACACATGAACATAGAGTTATTGTACTATTCAAAGATATATACGTTATAGCATGCACTTGGTTTAAAATACTTTGTATTCAATTTGGCTCGACCCAATTGGTAAGTATTTGACCTAAAGAGAATTAAGTTATCTAAGGAATTCTGATGAAGTCTCACAATTCCAATATTCATAGAATACCACATTATTATGGTATGTCTAATGTGTTGAAACAAACTATTTTCATATTGTTTGATTTCTGATAACTTAAATGACTCTACCTCCAAAATCGATCAAGGTTAGAATTTTACGTGTGTCATGGATACACTCAATAAAGTTTCAACCTAGAAGGTATTCAAGACATAATATATTTATGGATTGGGAAGAATTCCTTTATGTCTTGATTATAGTTTTAAATTTTTTTTATTATCTAATGAAGCATTTATTAAACAAGCTAGAGATACTGTAAAATGCATTTTGTTGTCTTAATTAAGAACAATTTGTTGTTGCTTAAATACTTAGTATTTAGAGAAGTATCTCTTCTTATAAAAGTAAGTGGGAGCATCTATAGATCTTGCTGATATTCAAGAACAAAATACATAACCTTTTGATCACTTGCTGACGTCATTCTGAGGTTAAACATGAAAATGTCGAACCAAAGTATAATGTAACACTCATTCATAAATCCGGATGGATGCCTCATCACTAGATTGATATTTTAATATCAATACTCAGGAATATAAGTTAGAGGGTCATAATAAGCCTGCTAACTAATAAGATGAATTATCACATCTTGAATCTGATAAATATCTTAGAACTATGAATGACAAGATGCAGTCCTTAAAAGGCAATCAAAGTTTTAAGCTTGATTGATCTTTTACCAAACAGTTAAACTGAAAGGTAAGAATGAGTTTCTTTTGAAGAAAGGATCATAAGGACAAGATTATATACATATTAATGTCTGACTAATGACAAGAGTTTTAATCTTACTCAAGCAATTGACTATGATTAAATATTTCTTTTCTACACGCATTAATTATATAAAGATAACTAATTGTTATATAGGTTTTCTTGAATCTGCAATATGGCGAATTAAGGATCATAACTCTTTCCTTAATGATTACCTTGAGAGGACGATGTGTAATCAAAAGGGTTATGAGTCTATATTTGTATTAAGACAATTAAGTTTCATAACTCTTTCCTTAATGATTACCTTTTGTGAGGACGGTGTGTAATCAAAAGGGGTTATGAGTTTAAAATAATCTTTATAAAGTATACAAGATAATAGAATCCAACTGTGGATTGAATCATGCATCTAGGAGCTGAGATCTTAAGTTTAATCACAATATGGTTTCTGATCAAATTAAAATAACTCATGAGTACACCTGACATCAAGTGGGAGCACTATGTTTTTTCTTAAAATTCATATGTTGTATAACATATTGAAAGCATCATTCCATCAAAGCTAGATATTAATCCTTAGATTGGAATGAAACTTTACTTGGGAATTTAGGAAATAAAACAAACGACCTTGGAATAAATGTTTAATGAAATAAACATGTGCGAAAATAAAGTCCAACATAATGCAATACATCATTGAAGCAAGTCTTAAATGATATATTTCACTTGAGATAATTTAATACATGGATGGAAACCTTGTGTTTTTAACAAAGGATTCATCATATATATCTTATATTGTGTATGAGAATGGTTGTTACTTTTGCACAAGAGCAAGATGAGCTAACAGCAACAGTATCTAATTGAGAGTGTTTAGATGACTGATAGCAACAATATCTAATTGAGAGTGATTTAGATAACAGTTATAATAAATGTTTACGAATTATATAAGGCATAATGTTGTTTGTGTACAACTGATGCTAAAGAATAATCAATCCTAGTTAAAGTAGGATTTTTATCTTTTATGATAAATCTACTAACTAGATATGCTCAGCTAAGAGCATTGTTGCATTACATATTAAAGAATGAGAATACTTTACATTTTAAGAAACTATAAAAATGACTGCCTGAGATAGGTATGTTGTTGACTTCAAATACCCTATTAAAGGTACTATCACATTTTCTTACTATGATACTTGAAATAGTATGCAAATATACATACGACACTCATCATATCATTCAAATCCTTCACAAATTTGTGAATTTGAAACAAGTATTTGGAAAGTTTACTCAGATAACTATTTAGCTGTCTTGTAAAGAAAGAGTTAAGAATGTTGGAAACATTGGGCTACAACTTGCTAATTAGTTTCATGCATAACTATTTTAGTATTTGGATAATTAGGATTGTAAAACAATTTTTTGTTTTCCAATGAATAAAATTACTTAGTAATTGTTATTCATTCATATAATAATTGTTATCTTATATTTTCCTGTTTAATCCTTGAATGATTTTATCATTCTAAATATGTCCATTGTCGGTTAACAATATGGGAATATTGTTATGTAAGGAAAATGTGAGCTTGTCATGAGTAAAATGTCAAAAATGGTTTAATAAGTCATCCTTAGACCTGAGATACAAACAAGTTCTGTATATGTGGATATCACTTTTCGAGTCAAACGCTATCCTGAATAAGGTAGTCATAAAGGCTATTCTTGGAAGTGATGTGAAGCAGTATCCACAACACTTGTAGTCAACAAAGAATTTGTTCCTCTACTTGATATGTGTAGAATGATACCATGGCGCCTCTCCAGAATTAATCAGATAATTGTGTGGCCGCACCCAAAGGGTAATTTTAAGGTGATTCTTAATTACATTTGGTATATCTGAATTAACTTCTATAATGATAATCAAAATGTTTAAACTGTATGGAATGAGTTAGGATCCATATGCATGGTTTAACGGTATCTAAACAAAAGGATGATAAAAGCAAGTAAGAAATAACCATTAATAAGCTGAGATTGTTCTTGAAACTATTATCTCAAGTATTTCTAATTTAAAGGTAATTATGTGTGTTGCTAGACGTTGCCAATTATCAGTATATCTGCAGCCTGCTACCCCGACTCCCAAGTGGGAGCTATTGGAATATGGTAGTCGGTTTCGCAAGTTATATGTTAGAAATACGTGAGCCTATTGGGGGCACACACGTAAGACACGAAGAGTACGTTTATTAAACATTTAATATATATACGTGTTATATTTATTAAAGGATTAATATACTTCACGAAATATATTTAACGGTAATTAGTTTAACTGTTAGACGTTATAAACTAATTAATACATGTTAAATAAAAGGAAAAGGGTCAAAGTGTTGGTTTTGAAAAGTGTGAGATTGCTAGACAATAACTTGAGTAGGGAACAAGTTTTTGACTAGGGTTTATATACTATATATACTCCCTCTTGTCCTCCCATTCCGATCAATCAATGCACAACCTCAAAACAATCCACGACACACAAATAACCCTAACAAAACCTACAAATATTCACATTATCCATTAAAAGGGTAATCTGCTTTTCTTTGTTCAACCAATCGGCTAGAATACATAAAACCATAAGGTTTTATTTTATTCATTCAAGGCAGAAACAAAAGATATAGCTTGCATGCAAATTAAATATGTATGTATGCATGTTAATGTTTAACTCGCATGTCATATTTAATAGCATCCACCGATCTTTTGTTTTTCTTTATACCGATTCAATCAAGGGTGGGTTTAGTTTTTGGTACTAGCTACAAGGGTACACGTGTTGTTTTATTCATGAAGTAATGACTAGCATTGTGACGTACTTGTTTGATGTGTTGTGTGAGCAACCATAGAGGTGGTAATTTAATCACTCGTTTCAAGATCAAGATCCGGCGTAAGTTTATTGATTTTTATCATTAAACAAATGGTTAGTAAATTACTTGTTTAATTTATATGTGTTAACCTACTTGCCATAACTAGATCCATCCGCTGCGCACTCATGGCTAAATTGGTTAGCTAGATTAATAAATCCCAACAAGATGGCCTTTGATGCTTAGCCTTAACCTTCAAACAAGTCAAACACTTACTAACATACTAAGCTATAGCCTTTTTCATTCCAGGCCACCAATACCTATCCCTCAAATCATAATACATCTTATCAGCTCGTAGGTGTAAAGAGTTCCATCACTTCTCTGTTCTATCATCTCATCTAAACCTTTCTGCAATCCTACAAACTCATCCACAGCCTCCTTCTGAGTCGTCAGTATACTATCCTTGATACTCGACTGAAGGGTCATATTTATAGCTCTAACTCTCTTAGGCTTTACTATTTCCTTCCTACTTAGGGCATCAACCACTACATTCGCCTTACTAGGATGGTAGTGAATTTCACAGTCATAATCACTAAACAACTCTATCTAGCGACGCTGTCGCATATTCAACTCTTTTTTCTAAAGATATGCTGAAGACTCTTATGATCCATATAGATGACACTCTTTGTCTCATACAGATAATGTCTCCAGATCTTAAGTTCAAACACGACCGCACCCAACTCCAAATCATGGGTAGTATAATTCTTCTCATGAATTTTCAATTGCCTAGATGATTAGGCTATCACCTTACCTCTTTGCATTAACACACAGCCTAGTCTTATCCCGGACGCATCACAATATACCACTAAGTCTTCCAGTCCATCGGGGAGAGCTAGAACAGGCGCATTACATAACTTATCCTTCAAGGTCTGAAATGCTAATTCTTGTTCCTCACCCCAATCGAAAGTCTTACACTTCTGAGTCAAGATAGTTAGAGACTTAGCTATCTTAGAAAAGTTCTCAATGAACCTACGGTAATATCTAGCCAATCCTAAGAACAAACAAACCTTAGTCGGAGTTTTAGGGGCTTTCCAATTCTTAACAGCTTCAATCTTACTAGGGTCTACATGAATCTCATTACCATTTATCACGTGCCCAAGAAACTGCACTTCTCTTAGCCAGAATTCACACTTAGAAAACTTAGCATACAATTTCTCTTTTTTGAGCAGTCCCAAGACTAACCTTAAATGTTCTACATGCTCATCTCGGGTCTTAGAGTAGATTAAGATATCGTCTATAAACACTATCACAAACTTATCAAGATAAGGCCTACAAACTCTATTCATCAAATCCATAAATACTGCTGGTGCGTTGGTCAGACCAAAGGGCATTAGAATGAACTCAAAATGTCCATAACGAGTTCTAAATGCAGTCTTTGGAATGTCATCTTCATGCACTCTCAGATGATGGTATCCAGACCTAAGATCTATCTTTGAGAAAAACTGCGACCCTTGCAGTTGATCAAAGAGATCATCAATTCTAGGAAGTGGATAACAATTCTTAATAGTCAACTTGTTCAATTCTCTATAATCAATGCACATCCTAAAAGAACCATCCTTTTTCTTAACAAACAATACCAACGCTTCCTAAGGCGACGAACTTGGTCGAATGAAACCTTTATCTTGGAGTTCCTTGAGTTGTCCCAATAACTCCTCTAATTCAGAAGGTGCCAAACGATAAGGAGACCTTGCTACCGGCGTTGCTCCAGGGATTAACTCAATTCGAAACTCAATTTCCCGAATAGGCGGTAATCCAGATAGGTCATCCGGGAATACCACAGGAAAATCTCTAACCATAACAATCTCTTCTTGTTTCCTTTCATTAGCCTTAGCACTCATCAAGAGTCTCACTTTCTCTTCTGGTCTCTCTCTTAATACTCTAAGTACCTTGCCATCCGGTAGTGGTATCCTCACTACCTTCTCATGGCAAATTATTTCAGCCTTATAATTGGACAACTAGTCCATACCTATAATCACATCAAAACTCCCATGTCTAAAAGGTATCAAATCGATGTCAAAGACATGACCCTTGATTTCTAGTTTGTAACCCTTAATAACCTTATCAATCTCTACTAGCTGCCTGCTAACTATCTCAATCTCATATCTGAAACCTAAGTCGATGGGCTCTAAGCCTAACAGAGGTATGAAAGTAGTGGAAACAAAACTATAATCGGCACCAGAGTCAAATAAGGTAGTGGCAAAATGATTGTTTAAAGTAAACGTACATGTCATAATGTTTGGATCCTGGCGAGCTTCCTCTGCTCCCAACATGAATGCCCTACCCCTAGCCTGGTTGCCTTGGTTTCCACGACCCTGACCCCCGTTATTAGCAGCAACTTGGTTTGGACGATTTCCTTTCGGTTCTTATGCTCTATTCAATCTAGGACAAGCTGACCTAACATGGTCAGTACTACCACACTCATAACATGCTCTAACAGTTTGGTTTCTAGCATTGACAGGATTCACATTCCTCGGCACACCTCTACAATCCTTTGCTAAATGACCCGGGCGGTTATAGCTGAAGCATGTGCGACAAGGCCCTCCGGGTGCATGGTAGGAGTTGTAGGTGGTACACTTGGGCCAAGTACCCGTATTCTCTCTTCCTAAAGGGTTTACAGTAGTAGCAAAAGCATTCCTAGTCCTAGTCCTCTTATTATCATCCCTATCATTCTTATCCTTGCTAGTTTCCCCTACATTTCCTCTTTTCTTAACTTTCTTAATTGATCCATTTCTCACAGTCTCATCGATCAGTGCACCAGAAATCTGCACAGCCTTATGCATAGTCTTTGGCTTTGTTGCTACCACCATCCTATGGATCTGTGGAGCAAGGCCATACACATACCTCTCAATCATCCTACTCTCTGGAGTTACCAAATGTAGAACTAACCTAGCCAACTCATGAAACCTATCAGTATACGCAGCATGGCCAGCCCCGACCATAGCGTGATTCTACAACTCAGTTTCCAACTTTTGCATCTTATGACTAGGACAAAACTCTTGTATCATCGTAAACTTAAAGTTATTCCATGACATACTAACAAAAACTTCCCGGATTAGCGTGCGGATCTGAGAGTTCCACCACGTTAAAGCCTTGCCCACAAATGAACCAGTAGTGTATTTCACTTTTTGGTCAATAGTACAACCACTCATATCATGCACAGACTCCATTTTCTCAATCCAACGAGTAAAAACAACATCACCTCCCTTACCATCATATTTCTTAGGGTTACAAGCTAAGAACTCCTTATATGAACAACCTACCCGGTTGCCATTTACTATCACATTCCCAACATTCTCCTGAACGCTCTCATTAACCACATTACCATTCTGATTTCCAACATTTTCTCGGTTACTAACCTGAGCTAGCATGGCGAGAAAGAGGTTCTGCAATTGTTGGGCAATGATCATCGAGAAGTCGGGTGCTCCCCCATTGACTCCCTCTACACCCCCCATTAGCTCCCAAACCCTAGTCATTTCCTTGACCATTCAAATCATCAACACGCTCATCATTACCTTCCCTAGGTCTTCTACCCCTTCTACCTCTACCAACCCGTACACCCGTTCCCCCTCCTAGTGATTCGGCAACAGGTCGGCCAGCACTTCAGGTCCTCATCCTTGGCGGCATTATCTATACGAGGGAGAACATGGGCAACATTAGGTAGGCAGGAAGACTCGCATATATATAATATCTTACTATATATACAGATATACACATAACACCACCCTACGGTGTCAACATCGATTTGTGTGAACGACACTACTAAGTATGAGTGAGTTGTGATACGCTTATAACTACGTTTGCCATCGTACTTATATTCGCATCCTTTCCTAGTCATATTCAATATTGAGCTTACACATTTCAATGACTGACATAACTAAAGCGCCAAACTGCGAACACACAAAAGCACACAAAAGCGGAACACCGCGCAGATAGATCCTATACGCAACTAAACGACGGATCTTAGGTTATGTTCTAGGCTAATCCACCTAGTTCTCTATAACCTTGGCTTTGATAACCAATCTGTCACACCCCGACAATGGCGGAAACTCAGGAATGCAACATAATGATCAATCATAACACAATATACAAAATAGAGAAAACTACATTGCATAAACTTTAAGTGCTCTAAAGACCATCAACCTCGAATAACCTCGAGTGATGTCCCAAATCGCAACTAAAATCCATAATCTCCGACAATTATTCAAATGCCCTCATAAGTGTCCATAATCCAAACTTAATCCAAAACATCCAATTACTAGAACCAAACAACAAGCAAACATGACGTCAAACGAAATTCCACTCGGGATACTTCTAAGTCTGCTATAACAATCACCAAACCACTCTTCTTTCACTTCACCTGAAAATGATACTCGAAAACGTCAACAATAATGCTGGTGAGCTCGTAGGTTTGACCTTAAACCCAAAAGTTGTGCCAATATTCAACAGTGGACAATAGTGCTATATGACAGTGAATATATGCAAACAACCTTAGCATCACAGCTAATTAATAACCATATGTCACTTACGCGCCTAAAGGGCCTACCAGCTGGCGCACTAAAATTAGGACAGAACCACACACAAACCTGGGTAGGCGTACCTATCCGCTCCAATAACCACACAAATACTGGGTAGGCGTACCCATCCGATCCAAACAATCATGCAAATACTGGGATAGGCATACCCCTCTGATCCAAACAATCATTCAGCACATAATATTCACATAGGAGTCATAAGCACGTAACTTGTCCCAAAAACAAAACCACATTTCGTACAGATCAATTCAAAACATTTCAAAACACATTTGAGTATCATTTTCCCCCAACGAAAAAACCAGTAAAAAGTGAGGCTACGAGAACTCACTTCAAGCAAGTTTTTAGCAACCAAATCTCAGCCACATAAGCAAATGCAACGACGCCCGCACACGACCTAGTCCAGTTAATGTCCCAATTTAATCATCCAATTCCAAAACAATCTTCA
>BQNB010030864.1:0-54493 GCA_026074375.1 Tanacetum coccineum
AAAGTGCTAAGACTGTAGCACCAACTCCTAATTCTACAATTGTTCAAATCAATGTTGATGACTACTTTGTTATCAATAGTACTCACTTGAATATGATTCGGGAAAATAAATTTGATGGTTATCTGCGGGCCGATCCGCATGACCACATCCGTGAATTTCTCGTAATCTGCGACATGTTCAAATACGGTGGAACTCAAAGTGAAATTGTCAAACTTTTGATATTTCCTTTTTCCTAGTGCGATGAAGCTAAAACCTGGTTTAACGAACTTAATGAATAGTCTATAACATCATGGGAACAAATGAGAAAAGATTTTATAAACAGATTCTTCCCACCTTCATTATTCAACCGTCTCTTTCTTGAAATCAGAAGTTTCTCTCAACTCGTATGTGAAAGTCTAACCGACGCTTGGTTACGACTCAAGAGCATGCTTCGAAAATGCCATGGGCATGGTCTGACCAAAGGAGCTATTATTCAAATATTCTATCATGGTCTAGACGAACCCACTCAGGCAATCCTGGACATAACAACTGGAGGAATCTTCCTCTATAAAAGTCCAAATCAATCTTTTCAATTTCTCGAGGATAAAGTCCTTTTTAAACTTGATTGGCCCATTAAATCTAAAAATGAACATCATCAAAAATCTGTTTCCTTCGCCTATGGAAGTAATAATGGTGATAATTCACGATTAATGGAAAAGTTGGAAGCTCTAACAGTAAAAATGGATTCTCAATTACAAAGCTTAAAAAAGGAGATGCATGAGATGCGTAATAATTATAATAACAACGGAGGTGACCACGATTCTAAGAACGATGACACGCCGATGTGTGAACGTCATGAAGCAAATTACATCCAATATGAAGATTATCAAAACCAAGATTCTCATAATTCGTTTTCTCGTCAATCTCATTATGATCCTAATGATTCTGAGAAATCACTCACAGAATTAAACAATGATGTGAGAAATGATCTCGAAGATTTCAAAAGACGTATCCGTAGCATGAGAACTGATAAGTGTAGAATACACATATCTATTTATGCTTAAAAAAGCCCAAATTAACCCAAAACGGATCAAAAATGGCAAAAATGTGCTTGAATCTGAGTTTTATGTGTGCAGGTATGGATATGTCAAATATCACAAGAAATCAGTCAAAAACGAACACGAGAACGGATGAGTGATCAAGAAGCTAAAGAAATCAAAAGCCGAAGCCAGAGAGATCATGCCTCAGCCTTCTTCAGTCAACTGCAGCTAACCCACAGTCAACCAAAGCTAACTCCATTGTTTTATAAACACAAGGGCTGAATATGCAATTTCCCCAAAGTTATTTATATCCTGAAAATTATGCTTGCCAAACACAAGGGCCATATGAGTAATTACCTCATAGTTACAAAAGGGCGCGGGTCAATGAACCGGGTCAAACTACCCATGGACCATCTCTCAACCAATCATATCAAAAGCCCCAACCCGAACCTTAACCCGACCTACCCGGTTAAACTTATAACTCATTTACAGTTACTATTCACCTTATTTCCCCCAAATGAGATTAAACTCACTCACACACACACGAACACACCAAGAACAATGAACCCTAGTTTCTTAACCACTCACCCCCACCCAAATTAACCATAGGGTTAATGATCCCCTCACACTCCTTAACCCATCCATCACTATCAATTAATAACCTAACCCAATCCACCCTGGCATAATCTAATGAAATGATTGGGTGATGTGACGTGTGTGAGTGTTTACACTCACATAACTAACACAAATATGCCACGTCAATGATCCGGGTTATACACATCTTTAATCCAACGGCTTACTTTTGAGATCAAGGAGAAAGAGAAAAGATTGAAGGGCTGAGATAAAGAGGATAGAAGGATCTAGAGAAGATGGCAAGAGCTCAAGCTTCGGGTATAAATACCCCCCCTCATTCCAGCTTATTCGTGTGATTTTTAGTTTATTTTTGTAATAGTTTAATTTTGTCGATTCCGTTTTTAGTAGTACTTTTTTTAATGTAATTTCAATTTCATGTTATTTCATTTCAAATTGTAATAAACTTTATTTCAGTTTTAATAAAAGTTTTATTTCATATAAATTGTATCTCATTTAAATTCTGTCAAAAAAATATTTGTGTTTGTAATTGTTATGATCAAGGCTTGATACCATCTTGGAATTGGATGGCTGCTATGGTATCAAGAGGGTTTAGAGCTAAGGGTTAGCACATAGGATTAGAGTAGGTCATTATTGATTCGAAATTGAGCTTATGTGAATAAGCCATAAGCTCATTTAGCTTATTATTGTTTCCTGTTCATGCTGGAAAGCCAAGGTACACCTTATCTTTTAAGCTTACTCAGTTTCAATTTAGTTTAAATAAATGTGCTTAACTTTTATGTTTTTTTTTTGAATTCTGTTGAATGGTAGTCAAATAAGCTGTTTGGATTTGCTAAATAGTTCGAATAAGCACATTTTATTGAGTAGTAAAAATCTGTCATATGCCTTTTAGTTGCTTTGTTGATTTAGTTGAGAGGTAGATTACTAAGCTTCTAGAGCTTATAAGCTGATAAGCTTATTCAGCTTATTTTAAATAAGTAAAAGTTGAGAGTTCAATAAGTTTTAGTTTTTTTTAAAATTCTGTTGAAAAAGCTTTTTAATAAAAAAAAGGATGCTAAGTGTTAGTTGTTAGATGCTTCAGGGGCCTGTCTTGCAATTTTTTATAGTTTCTGTTAGTTTAAATTTACATAGTTAGTCCTTCGTTAGTAGCACAGTTAGTCCTTTTAATTTTCATAGTAAGTCCTTCGTTAGTTTAAATAGTTTAGTCTAGTTAGTCCCAAGTTAAGGGACTTATATACTGCAATTGATCAAACCTTTGTTTTCATAGTTAGTCCTTGTTACTTACACAGTTAGTCCTTTTAATTTTCATAATTAGTCCTTCGTTAGTTTAAATAGTTTAGTCTGTTAAGTCCCTAGGTTAAGGGACTGCTTCTGTCAATTGATCAAACTTTGTGTTTTTTTTATATAAAACTTAATTTTCCCCGCCTACCCTTATCTTTCTATTTTGTCACTTTTAACCCATGTGTTTTGGTTAAATTGGTTAAGCTTTTTATAAAAAAATATTTTTATATAATTTTTAGTTTAAGTTTTATTTTTTTTTAAAAATTAATTTTCAAAGTTAGATTTAATCATTTAATTTTCAATCCTTTAGTTTTTTTTTACTTTTCAACTTTAACTTTAAATTTTAATCTTTTAAATAGAAAACTTAGTAATAAAAAAATGTTTTTCTCATCTTTTTAAGTAATTTAGAGTTAATCTAGTTTAAAAAGTATTTTTCTTAGTTTTTATCAATTTAATTTCTATTTTTAGAATTTAATTTAGATTAAATAGTATTTAATTCATAAAAAAATCCGAAAAGCCCTTAAAAAATATTTTTCTTTTTCCTAAAATTTTCTTTAGCATTAATTTAGGTTTAGGAATCTAGTTTACATTTTTAAGATTTAAATTGCATTTGTTTTCTTAAATGTCGCATTTTATTTACTTTCGTAATTAGTTTAATTTGTTAATTAGTTGTTTAATTGTGCCTTTAATTTTAGTAGTATAATTAAATCAAAAATATCTCTTTTCTTATTCAAATCAGGATCCAAACTTAAACGAGGTTTCCATTGCACGAGTCATTGGGGAAACGACCCGGGTGATCATACTTACCCGGTCAAACATACGTATTATATATTATTTTATATATATATTTTTGAGAGTGAATTTTATCAAGGTAACTTGGTAACTTTCTTAATTACTCTCGGGAGTATATTATTTTATATTATATTTTACGTGTATAAAACTTAGCAATCAGTTTTTGGCGCCGTTGCCGGGGACTTGTGTAAGCGATTCCTTCGTTTCAAGTTTTGTAATTTGGTTTGAAGATCCTTTTCGTGACTCGAAAGTTAATTTTTGTTGCCATAAATCCAAAAAATCCGAAAAAAAAAAATAAAAAAAAATATAAAAAGTAAAAAATATTTTCCTTTTCTTTTTAGTATAACAAAATTAAAAAAAAATAGAAAAATCAAAAATATAAAAAAATTGTCTTAATTCGGAAAAATAAAATTCACCAAGTTGGGTTAACGAACACCAACAAAATAATATTCATCTATTGAGATATTATCATTTCAATTTTCCGGTGAACTTGCAATTGTCCCAAAAAATCGTAATCAAAGATTTAACACTTGCCTTTTTTTGTGTCTCTACCAAGTACGGACGGGTCACACCTAAAAGAAATTTTCAAGAGCACCGGAAGTAGTCGATTATTAGGTTTAAAGTAGTCCTCTTTCCCCGTGTAACCCGTTATAAAATTTCAAAAAAAAAAAAAAAAAAAAAATATGTAAAAATTTTGCTTTTTAATTGTTTAGTTTTTTTTTCCCTTTTATGCGCAACTCGTTTCGCAATCTCTGTAGAGACTTCGTCAACAACAAAACTCTTTTCGGAAAATATCCAATTGTTTGAACAAAACTGTTGTTCCCAATGGCCGACAAATCGTACGTGGCTCCAATGGACAAGCAAAACCCATCGAGGGTTATGAAGATGCTATAGTTGTTCCACCGATCAATGCCAACAATTTCGAGCTTAAGCACCTTTAATCCATCACTTGTGCAAAGCAACAAATTTCACAAGTCAGGGGGTAAAAAAGACAAGATCCCCCACTAATCACCTTCACACACACAGATTTTTTAATCAAAGTCACTTCAACGATTAGGACATCCCGAAGTTCCAATACTCAATAAAGCTTTTGCTTTTCCTTTTCTCTAGACGTTGAGCCCGAGATGGTTAGACAAAGAACCACCAAGATCAAATCTCGACACCTGGGACGACCTTGTTTCAAATTCATAAACCAATTACATCCCATTCCCACCTTCAAACCACTTACTATCCGTAATGAGATCATGTACTTTTTTTTATCAAAAACCAAACGAAGCCTTTAATGAAGCATGGGAACGTTTTAAAGGACTCCTTCGTCAATGTCCTCACCATGGCTTTTCGAAACTTCACCAACTCGATACTTTTTACAACTCTTTGGAATTCAAACACGGATCAAGAATGCCTTAGAATTCTGCAGCAGTGGAAATTTTCTTGGACAAAATGCCTCAAGAAGGTTTAGCAATTATTGAAAGCAAGTCAAAAAAAGTTTGTTACTCAAGTAAGTCGTTGCTAATATGTGGTGGGGTGGGGTTGGGCAAAGAGTGAGTACGATTGCTTGCTCCACTTTCTAATTCTTCATCCTTCCTAATAATTCTTTCGATATACAAACAAATAGCCCTTCTCTAGAGTATAAGAAGACTATGCAATGAACCAAATGATGAATCAAATGAAAGCTTTAGTTGTTACTCCTGCACCCGTCAAAGCAGTTGAGGAAGTATGTGTTACTTGTGGATCAAATCACCAGTTTAACCTTTGTCCGTTAACTCGAAGTGGAAATGATTTTCCCGTTTTTCATGACAATATCCAACAATTTCAACAAACTGCAGCCATTGGTAATTTTCTCCAAAGAAACCAACCTTCAAATTTGGCAAGTCAAATGAGACCAACACACACGGGTTTTTAATCAACCGCAATGTCCAAACCAACCAAAAACCGTTATCAAGAAACCAATTCTAATTTCAACCAATAACCAAACCGTGGAGGAAACTTTAAAATCACAACCGTCAAAACGAACCAAAAACAAGTTTATCAAGCTTCCACCATATCAAAACCAACACAATCATCAACCACCAATCAATCACAAGTTTTACCCTTAAATACCAACCTCCAACAAATAGTGTTTTTGAAAACAGATATTGAAAACTACCGTCAAGGCAGAACGATGCGGAGTTGAAGAATGATCAAAAATCAAGGGTCAAAATTTGCAGAATCAAATGGCTAATGTTACGAGTTGTTGACAAGTCTTTTGTGACAATTTCAAAAATTCTAAATTCAGCCTCCTACTTCAAATTCACGGAACTCTTCAAGTCCAACCGTAACTAACTCCTCAGACAGCAAATTAATGCAACACTACAAGGAGCCGTAAGATTTTGGAAGAACCTCGGTTCCTCTTGTTCCTACACCCGATGTTTTAAAAACCTCAAAAATAACCCGAACAAACCCGTAGACGTCAACAGGAAAAAGTGCAAAATCGCAAATTTGGAAATACCGCACAAAGTCCCATCTCGCGGGGGAAGAGATTCCATTTTCATGTCAATTCCAAACCAAAAGCCAAGAAAACCGATAATCTTTGATCCTAAAATCCAAATAACGATATCCAACTAAACTTCTCATATCCAGAGAGGAATGAAAGTGAGAGAACACGATAAACCAAGTGCTCAACATAGCCGGTTATGAAATGTTTCAAACAACTCCGTTTAGGAGATTGGATAAAAAAGATGCTCATGTCGAAATGCCAAAGTTCAACAAATGGTTAAGCTCGTTGCTAAAGAAACAAAGAGCAGTCTTTGAGGAGATCGCTATCACAACATGTGAATGTGAATGTTCCGCGATCATCATTAACATAGTGTCCCCCAGATAAACTCGAGAGATTTCCGGGAAAAAATTCCTATCCCATGTGCTTTACAAGAACTCAAAGGACTAGTTGCTTTAGCCGATTCAGGAGCTAGCATTAATCTTTTACCTTATTCTATCTACAAGAAAACATTGAGCTTGAAGCTTGATGACGTCCTACTCGAATGTACTCCCGAATGCTTGGCCAACCGTTCCAATTTCTTCACCCGATGGGCATAGCCGAGGATGTTGATTAGAGATCCGCCTTCGGATTTTGTGGTGTTTAAATTTTGAACTGACGCGCTAGAGTGGCCTATTATTTTTAGGAGTACCCTTTCCTTCGAACCGCAAAAGCTCTCATTGATTTGTACAGAGGAAAAATAGAGACTTTAAGAGTAGGAAAAATGAACTTGTTTAATATGCCGATAAATCTGAGAAAACAAGAAAAGAATTTTTCATGCCATATTCTGTTATCGATTTTTTCAAAGATGTTCCTTTTAGCGTCAGAACCACTACTCATTCTGATGATCTATCTCGTCTCCTCTTCTACTCGCGGTGAAGACTAGTGATTAATTTGTAAAGTTCGCCGATGAACTTGCTCCTCATAATTTCGTTACAAACCACAACCATAGGTGTAATGATGATTCAACTCTTTAAGAAGGACTTGCATGAATGAGAATTTTCAAGAAGATGTCGATATTAAAAAATTCCAAAGTTTCCGATAAGCTAGTTCTTCCCACATCACTCCTCTATCCGACAAGGATTGAGTCTTTTTTTGCCTCCTAAGACGATAATGATGATATTGATGATTTTCTAGCTATATGAAAATATCTTCTAACTTAGAGGAAGGATATTTCGATTCAGAAGGAGACAAACAAGCTTTTCTCGATAATCCTACTTAGTGATGATGATCCTCCCATAATCTCATTCCCAATTCCAAAGTAATTTCCGATCATGAGCCAGAACAAATGAAATCTTCATTACTTTATCATCACAATGAGTGATCCTCTTCACCTACGAGTTCGCCGGTGGAACCTTTAAAACACTTCCTGCGAGGAATAATCCTTGAATTTGAGTAATATCTTAGTCTTAAGACAGTGGTGCTTAATGAAATTTCACAACTTCCCAGGGAAATTTTCATCAAAATTCTGTTATCGAGTCTCTTCCCATGAACTCCTATCCTCGTTGACGATTAGTGAGCCCACTCAAAGAAGATATGAATTCCTCACTTGTTCTAGTTGATTTAATATTTCCGCACTGGTGTTGAAGATTCCTGATTTCCGAGATGAAGTAAAACTGAGTCACCTAACCTATGATCACCAAAATGATCCGTCACTTCTCGACCATCCACCGGAAACCACTAACCGGAAATGAGAAAGGTTTTGAAACCCAAAAGCGGGTATTTTGATAATCAAAGAGTTTTAAGGGTGTTTCTAAATCACGATGAATTTATGACCCATATTCTAATCCACCTCAACCCTTGTTTCAATTTACCCTGTCATTTCCTCTAATTGTCCTCCTTCGAGAATGAAGACAAAAAATCATACCATTTTTCCATTTTTCTTGACCCTAGCATAGACACATTCTAAAGAGCCGTTGGCATTTTTCTACACAGTTTTCGTTGTTCTCAAGTATTGCTCGTCGCCTAAGGACAAACAAATTCAGGGATCGAGTCGAGCTGCGACTCGGTATCAAAAACAAAGCCGCGTTCGTGTGGGAAAAAGTTTTTTATTTTCACCCAAGCTTATCATTTTTCTTTCTATTTAATTTTCTATTTCTAACCACTAATGTGTTGTATGTTGAGGGCCATCCTCTTGTTCGTTTCTCGTTGTTTGTTGTCTGTGTTGTGATTTGGCAGATTAACCCAACATTTCAAAGAATCCTCTTGTGTCCCCGATTGATTTATCCCGTTCTACTTCTAGCTCGAGTTCTCATACCTTTGTAACGAAATTAGTTTTGGGGATCAATATCTTTCATTATTATTCGAATTAACGAATTATCTTTGTTCTACTAATAAAGGCTTAGATTATCGTAGGAATCCACGACTTAAACATTGAGGACAATGTTCATTTTAGTTTTGGGGAGGAATCTATATCGATTTGATGTTCTTGCTTATTGTGTTTCTCACGTACCACGTTCTTTTCTTTTTCTCTTCCTCTTTCTCTCCTTTACTCTCCACAAAAATAGAAAAAATTTTAAAATTAAAAAAAAAAAAAAAATAATAATAATAATAATAATAATAATTAACAAAAATGTAGGTTTTTTTCCGCTGTAAGAATAAAGAAGTAATTTTTGACCCATTGAATGTGTTGAGATCTAGCTATTTTTTCTTTTTTTCCCTTAACAATATAATGATGATAGTCTTTGTGCTAGTCTCATATAGACTTCAATACATGCTAACATTTGAAATCATTAGTAAAAGAAACTTTTGCTAATGCTCAAGTAAGATTTTAAATATGCCAAGTGGATTATATAAGCTAAGGTATATGCAAAATTTCATTTGTGAAGAACCAGAAAGAATAGGAGTTATTTATAAGTCATACATTAAACATAAGAATAAGTTGATTCTATTTCAAGCTTCATATGTTGTTAATTATGGCTTTTTCTCTTTTCTCCAAAGCTCCCATTCAGTTTGTTTCAACCATCACATCATTCCATCACCTCTATATATAAAGTGTTTTAATAAATAGATTTGTAATGGTTTTTTTTGGTTAATAATTATAAGTAGAAGTTTTCTTTATTCCTTGTGATTAGGATGAGACATACCCATCAGGAATACTCAATTTGGCTTAAAAAATAATACAAAACTAATAATAAATAAGTATCACTGCCAAGATTTACTTCAATCGTGTCGGAGGCGTGGCCCGATGTTGGAGTTTTTCACTATAAGTGTAGAGTCTCGGTGGTCATAATAAGTAGAATACCCTCATGTCGACTCAGACTATCGATTTGAGGCTTCGGAGATAAAAGGCACCGTTTTACTTATAGAATCCGAATAATCGAAATATGTTTTGCTACTTTACATCTGTCGGATGCGTGGCCGATTTGTAGGCCTACTAAAGGTCGAGGTTTAATAATGTGCTTTAATTTTTGTCTTGTTTTGTGCTTAAGAGCCTAAGGTATATGTGTGCAAATGAGATTGGTTCATATTCTTGTTCTTAAAGAGCCTTAAGTGGTATATGACAATGAATGGTGCCGTTGCTTAAGTAGCCTTTAATAAAAGCCAAAATTTTGGTCGCCCCGCCTTCGATGTGGACGTTTATATCTTCTCGATTGCATTTGATCTATTGAGAAGGGCTAGGAGCTACTTAATTACGTTCTAACCATTGCACTTTATTTTCATGAATTAATAAGTATCAGAAATCAAAAGTCTTAAAGAGCCTCCGGGTATATGACTTAAGTAAAATCCGAGATACAAGCGCTGAGAGGGATTTGCGGGAAGAAAAGTAAGTACACACAATTAGTATTTATGAGTAGTGTTATGTCCCATGACTTGTAATTGGAACATGATACTTGTTTTTAAGCTTAAGCATGTGGAAAAGTGAAAAATCGGGGATGATGAATTATCTTTTAGAACGCTTAATTGGTGCTTTTTGGTTTCTATGATCCAAAAAAGTAACCAATGTGGGTAATGAAAAACATTGCATTATGTCAACAAATAACAAATAACTTGTAGTTAGGTAGTTAATAATCAAGAAAAATCATAAAAAGATAAAAATCTTAGAAAAATGGGAAGATCGGAGTGTATTTTATAACTTGTTGAATCCTCCTCAAAAACAAAACCTCTTGTGCTACTTTTTCAAAGGTTTAGTTTGGGGAATTTTCTACTCTATGAGGTATTTGGTTATAAGGCATGTGATATGCGTGAGGAACACACCATCGTTTAGTTTGGGAATTTTGATAATTGTAAGAAATACACAAATCTATTTATGCTTAAAAGGCCCAAAAAAACCCAAAACGTATCAAAAAATGGCAAAAATGTGCTTGTATCTCTGAGTTTTTTATTTGTGTCAGTATGGAATATGTCAAAATACACCAAGAAATTCAGATCAAAAACGGACACGAGAACGCACGAGTGATCAAGAAGCTAAAGAAATCAAAGCCGAAAGCCCAGAGAGGATCATGCCTCAGCCTTCTATACTACAGTCAACTAGCAAAGCTTAAACCTCATTTCAACTATTAACCAAAACCACAACTCCATTGTTTTATAAACACAAGGGCTGAATATGCAATTTGCCCAAAGTTAATTATAACCTGAAAAAGGTGCTTGCCAAACACAAGGGCCGAAGTTGTAAAATTTCCTCATATTAACAAAAATGTCGCTGTCCATAATACCCGTGCTGTGCTTGCCAAACACAAGGGCCGGAGATGTAATTCCCCCAAACTTATAAAAAGCGCGGGTCAATGAACCGGGTCAATCTACCCATGGGTCCATCTCTCAACCAATCACACGCTTAGCCCTAACCCAATTCAACCCGAACCCTAACCCGACCTACCCGGTTAAACACTTATACCCCAATTACAGTTACTGTTCTTCATTTTTCCCCCAAATGCGATTTACCCTCACACACACACACGAACACATACTCAAGAACACCCATGAACCCTAGTTTCTTAACCATTCACCCACACACTAATTAACCATAGGGTTTATGACCCCCTCACACTCCTTAACCCATCCATCACTATCAACCCATGCCCTAACCCAATCCACCCTGGCATAATCTAACGATCTCATTGGTGGATGTGACGTGTGTGAGTGAATACTCTCACATAACTAACACACTCCATATGCCACGTCATTAATCCGGGTTATACACAATTTAATCGAACGATTGAGATGAAAATCAAGGAAAGAGAAATGATCGAAGGGCTGAGATGAAGATGAAGAAGGACCTAGAAGATGGGAGGAGATCAAGCTTCGGGTATAAATACCCCCATCATTCCAGCACATGAAAGTAATTTTTTAGTGGTTAATTTTTAGTTTTAAGGTTGTTAGTAGTTTTTATGTAATTTCAATTTCGTGTTATTTCATTTCGTATTGTAATAAACTTTATTTCAGATTTAATAAAAGTATTATTTTATATTAATTCGTGTCTTCATTTAAATTCTGTTGAAAAAATTGGTGTTTGTGTTTGTTATTGCTGTCATTTGATCAAGACATTGACACTCTTGGAATTGGATGGCGGCTGAGTGTTCAATGGGGTTTTTTAGAGCTGAGGGTCAGCTTATAGGATTAGTATAGGTTGTGATTTTGATATAAGGGCTTATGTGGATTAAGCCATAAGCCCACACAGCTTATTTCTTTCCTGTTCATGCTGGAAAGCCAAGGTACACCTTATTCTTGTTTTACATTTGTTCTTATTCTGTTTTCTTCATAAGCTGTGATTTATTTGTTTCATAAGAGGGTAAATAAGCTGTGTGGGATTTGCTAATAGTTTCTGTCAAGAGCTTAAAATTTGCTTTGCTTATTTAGTTTAAGAGGTAGATTATTGAGTTGCTAGAGCTTATAAGCTGAAAAGCTTATTTAGCTTATTTTAAATAAGTAAGAGTTGAGTTTCAAATAGTTTTAGCTTTTTAAATTCTGTTGATAATAAGCTGTTTATTATAAAAAAGGATGCTGTTTGTTAAAAGTTAGATGTTTCAGGGGCCTGTCTTGCATTTTTTATAGTTTCTGTTAAGTTTAAAGTTACACAGTTAGTCCTTGTTAATTGCATAATTAGTCCTTAGTTAATTACATAGTTAGTCCTTCGTTAGTTTAATAGTTTAGTCTGTTAAGTCCCTAGGTTAAGGGACTGCTTCTGTCAATTGATCAAACTTTGTGTTTTTTATAAAACTTTAAATTTACCCCGCCTACCCTTATCTTTCTGTTTTGTCACTTTTAACCCATGTGTTTGTTTGGTTTGAGTTTAAGTTTTATAAAAATAGTTTTTATAAATAATAAATTAGGTTTTTAGTTTAATTACTTAAATTAGTTTAAAATTACTCATTAAAAATTAGGGCTTTTGATAAAATTAATTTTCTGCATTATTTCTTTTTATAAAAAGTATTTTTATATAATTTTTAGTTTAAGTTTTATATTTTTAAAAATTTAATTTTCAAACCTTTAGTTTTTAATTTTCAACTTTAACTTTAAATTTTAATCTTTTAAATATAAAAAAAAAATTAGTAATAAAAAAAATGTTTTTCTCATCTTTTTAAGTAATTTAGAATTAATTCAGTTTAAAAAGTATTTTTCTTAGTTTTTATCAATTTAATTTCTATTTTTAGAATTTAATTTAGATTAAATAGTATTTAATTCATAAAAAATCCGAAAAGCCCTTAAAAAATATTTTTCTTTTTCCTAAAATTTTCTTTAGCATTAATTTAGGTTTAGGAATCTAGTTTTCATTTTTAAGATTTAAATTGCATTTGTTTTCTTAAATGTCGCATTTTATTTACTTTCGTAATTAGTTTAATTTGTTAATTAGTTGTTTAATTGTGCCTTTAATTTTAGTAGTATAATTAAATCAAAAATATCTCTTTTCTTATTCAAATCAGGATCCAAACTTAAACGAGGTTTCCATTGCACGAGTCATTGGGGAAACGACCCGGGTGATCATACTTGCCCGGTCTAATATACGTATTCTATATATATATCTTTGTGAGTGGAATTGTCCAAGGGATACTTGGGGATTTCCTTAATTTCTCTATAAGTATATTATTTTATATGTATGTAAAACTACGAATCAGTGGTCCTTACTCCAAGAAATCTCCAATACACCGTATCCCACATAGTCCGATACGGCATATCGACCAGTTTCCGGACGCTATAAATAGAAGACCCTAAACTCAGTTTTAGTTTTGAAAGTGAATCCCTAAACCACCAAGTTGACCAAGAGATGAATAAAGGAGCCTAGAAGGTCAGAATAGAGCCTTAAGATTATAGGAAAACTCTTGTAATCTTCGCATAACCGAATACGTGTTCGATTGAGGTTTCTTTATTTTAATCGTTCATACATCAAACCGTGTATATTTTTACAATGACTATCGGCTGATACCTTTAGGTATCAACCATGTTTATGAAGATTTAATGTTTGGTTTGTTTATCTTGATTGCTTAATTTATCGTTGATTGTTGATTATGTTTATCGCATGATACTTATTTATGTGCTTTAATATGCGTTCAATCCGTGTCTAAGGATATCGCCCTTAGCTTAACTAGATATCGGATAGTTCTCATAAGTATGCGACCTATCATTCAACTGGGTCTAGTCCTACATATTTAATGCGCTGCAACTTCGTGTTGTTTGGGCGTAGCTAATAGTTCGGGGATAAGCCTCCATATTTCAATTTATATATCTAAATCATAGTATCACAAAAATTGACCTATCCTTACCTAAGTTTAGTGAACTTAGTTAAGCCATAACATGACCTTAGTATCAACGAGTACGTTCGTATTCCATTAGTAAGGACTCGGACATTGGACTACTAGTTATTAAGCATAGAATCTTGATTGATGACTAGTGTGTGAAGATTAAGGTGTAATTAGTGTGTGTGTGTAGAAAGAGAGAAATACCTAACTTGCCTTTTGATTAAATGAAATTGTTACACATAACCATGGCATAAATACCTATTTATACCCCTTGGTTAACTATCTTTATTAAACTTTCCTAACTTAACATATTTAGTAGCGTTGCAACTTTAAAACAGGAGCAACAAGTAGATTATTTCTTTATTTTCTAACATTCTCCCCCAAAAATGATCTACTTGGTAACTATTCTTTATTATTTTTTTATGACGAATTCTTTCTTATGCTTTGGAACACTTTATTCTGAAGTAGTCTGCATTTTCTTTTTCTTGAAAGCAACGGAAAACGTTGAGAATTCTTTCTGAAAGCTAAGGACGACCTTTGTACAAATCTCTCACACGATATAATTTTCTTCCTATATAATAGGATAGATTTACTCTTTAACTCTGAAGGTATCTAGCACCACTCTCGAACTCAAATCGGCATTCTATAAAATCTAACTTGATCTTCTTTTGAGCAACTTTTGAATCTTAAAAAATCTTGTAATGAAATCTTTATCTTTAAACTTGATTTGAATGTAATTTCAATCCACGATAATGTTGTGTATGAACGAAAGATCTATGAAATACGATGAATATTGATTTGAGTATTTCTTTGTAAAATACTCCGTTAAGTGTTATTTAACACTTTCACAAAACCCACTATAACCCTCCCCGTTAAATCCTTTCTTCTTATTAAATCCCTAGCCCAAAACCTTTATTAATGTTTTAAGTAGATTGTAAAATAAGCTTTCTAGGGGTATAAATCATTAAGCCATAAGGTCCTGTTTACTTGCTTAAAAATAAGCTCAAAGTTGCTTGTTTGTCTGTTTTAAGCACAGTTTTATGTAAAAATGCTTATTGGCTTTTCCAACTTATTGCTTAATCTTTTAGCTTAATTCTTTCTTAGACTTGCTTATTAGGTAGTGTAGGGTGTTAGTAGCTTATTTAGTTCTGCTTTCAGCTTATTAAAGATTTCTAGTTAATCTAGTTTAGTGAAAAAGCCAATAGTACCTTAAGTTTAATCTGTCACACTATTAAGCTCTTTTCCAGCTTATTTAGTTAGTTTCACAAAAAGTAGTTTTAGTTAAATTTGCTTATTATTAGCTGTTTAACAAGTTTGTTCAAAAAGTTTTTCAAAATATAAAAAAGGGGAACAAGGGTGAGCAAGACTCGAACCATTGACCTCTACCTCATTCAACCCTTTTTATACAACACACCCACACCAACTGAGCCCTTGAGACTTTTACATCCAAGGGTGCACACAAATTACTTTAAACCCATTTTTTTAGTCCAACTTTGCAATAAGCACTTTGAGTGCTAATCTAGTTTTTCTGGGCTTATTTGTTAAAATTTTGTTAGAAGGTTTCATTTTTCTTGAATTTGTCATATCTCAAGCAATTTTTAGTATTTTTCTTAAATTCTTAATTCATAGTTTAATAATTTTATGCATTTATTTTGTTTAAAAATTTTAAAAATCATAAAAATAAAATAAAAATCAAAAAAATAATTTCTTTTTCTAAAAATCATTTTTATTCTTTTAGCATCTAAAAAAATTAGTTTGGCAATTTTAGGTTCATTTTTGCTCAATTTAGATTTTAGTATGCATTTTATTAATCACGTTAACGTTTTTGAGCAAATTCTTGTAGTTGATTTTTATGTGCTTTTATTTGCCCACTAGTAGGAATTAGTTTTCGAAATCAAAGATCTTATCACCATTCAAATCATTGTCCAAATCAAAACGGGGTTTCAATTCATAATTCTTGGGGTATAAACGACCCGGTGAACACTTACCAGTTAACGTACGATATTTTGTGTAGATTTTGCTTTTAATCTTTGTCCTCAAGGATTATTAGTGAATTTCTCATACTTACATATTATATATTACGTACGTAATTAATTTTTGGCGCCGTTGCCGGGGAATTGTGTTAAGATTCGCTCGTTTGAATTTGTCGATCGTGATTTGGAGAACCTTTCGTCTTCGAAAGTTACGTTTTTTGAAAAAAATCAAAAATATAAAAAAAATATAAAAAATATATAAAAAAAATATTTTTCTTTTTCTTTTTACTATACGTAGAAGATAAATATATAAAAAATACAAAAATATTTGCTCTTCCAGATTTTTTTGATTTTTATTGTGTTCTCTTAAATATTAAAATACACAAGCAATTTAATTCTCTTACTAGAGAATTTGTGAATATCCATTAATAAGTTCCCAAACCAAAGATTCAAAAAAAAGTAACCGTTTTGTGTCACTTACAAAAAAGGCGCACCTCTTTTGTGAAATAAGCTTTTGCAAGTTTCACTTAAGGGAGTTACCCTCGAAGGGATAAACGTTTTTTAGGCGATTCACTCCCACTACGTCTCCCGTTTGCAAGTTTCACTTAAGGGAGTTACCCTAAGTTTGTTGATTATTCGGTGAAAGAAAAATATTTTTGTGTATATATTTTTCTCTCCTCGTTTGTTTTGTTTAGTGCATGCGCACTAGAAATTCTAATTTTCCAAATAATTCACCCGTAGCCATTCCGAGACGTCGAAATAGAAGACGTTCTCCAAACGTAGTCGAACTCGAGCTTCGTACTATCGTTGAAGTTGCACCAATGGTGGAACGAACAATGGAAGAGCTACTCCGAGCACCCACGGAAGGGTATGGAGAAGCTATCGTTATACCGGAAATTAATGCGGATCATTTTGAGATTAAGACGAATTTGCTACAATTAGTCCAAGCTAGCCCGTTTCACGGTTTTGAGAGGGAAAATTGTGACAACCATGACTTGAGCATGTTAGTCAAACTATTAGTGTTGACTTATGTATCTGTTGCAATTAATGGGTTATGTGCTTATATGTTGTTTATTTGCGTTTATGTGGATTATGTGAGAAATTTGGTAGCCAATCTATTGAGTATGGATCAATCTCAATGAGATTGGATTGGTGTGGGGAGGGGGGGGGTTGAAGGACGGGGGGGGGGGGAGGGGAGGTGGAGGGGGGGATGGGGGGGAGGATGGAGGGTGGAAGGGGGGGGTGGGGGGAGGGGGGGAGGGGGAAATGGGGGTGGGGGTGGGGGGGGGGGGGGGGAGGGGGGTGGGGGGGTGGAGGGGTTGCGGGGGGGGGAAGGGGGGGGGGGGGTGTGTGAGTGGGGGGGGGGTGAGGGGGGGGGGGGGGGGTGGTGGGGGGGGGGGGGGGGGTGGGGGGGGGGAGAAAGGGGGGGGGGTAAGGGGGGAAAGGGGGGGGGGGGGTGTGGGGGAGGTGGGGTGGGGGGGGGGGTGGGGGGGGGGGGGGGGGAGGGAGGTGGGAAGGGGGGGGCGGGTGCATTGGGGGGGGGTGGGAATGCGGGAAGGGGGGGGGGGGTGTGGGGGGGGGGGGGGGCGGGGGGGGGGTGGGGGGGCAGGGTGGAGGGGGGGGGGGTGGAGAGTGGGGTGGGGAATAAAGGAGTGGGGGGGTTGGGGGGGGGTGGGGGGGGGGGGGGGGGTGAGGGAAGGGGTGGGGGGGGGGGGGTGGGGGGGGGGGGGGGGTGGGGGGGGGAAGGGGAGAGGGGAGGAGGGGGGGGGGGGTGGGGGGGGTGGGGGGGGGAGACGAAGGGGGGGGGTGGGGGGGTGGGGAAGGTAAAAGACTGGGGAGGCGGAGAGTGGGGGGGAGGCGGAGTGGGGGGGGGGAGGGGGGGGGGGTGGGGGGGGTGGGGAAGGGGGGGGGGAAGGGGTGGGGGGGGTGGGGGGTGGGGGGGGAAGATGGAAAGGGGTGGGTTGGAAGGGGGGCAAGGGGACGGGGGGGGGGGGGTGGGGGGGATGGAGTGGGGGGGGTGGAGGGGGGGGGGGGGGGGGGGGACGGGGGGGGGGGGGGGGAGGGGGGGGGAGGGAGGGGGGGGGGGGAGAGATTCCCACGCGGCGGGGGGGAGGGGGGGGGAGAGGTGGAAGTTGGTTGAATTCATTTCATTCATCTTTTTGGGGACTGGAGATGATTTGTGATTTAAGCGTTTTTAGGTGATTTATCGTGTAGTATTACTTAAGTATAGTATTTATGTGTTAGGCATGTTAGGTATGAAAATAGGTGGTTGTAGTTAGTATAAGAATGAAATATGGATTTCTTTTTTTGGAAAGTTTGGTTAAATAGAAAAATGAAAAGTTATTTATTTTAAAACGTTGTAAATTGTGTTTACGCAAAAATGTTACTCAAATAGCTTGTGGTTTTTATAAAACACTTAAGGTAATTGCAAATAATTAATTAATTAATAGATAAATAATATATATATATATATATATATATATATATATATATATATATATATATATATATATATATATATATATATATAAATGGGAAATCGGCCAAAAAAGAAAAAAAGAAAAAAAAATGAAAACAAATCATACTCTAATTAAAATTGGTAAAAGATATCTATACTAAACCTTTTTGTAAACCTTATACATACCAAAAGCCATTCTCCCCCTTGTTTTTAATTGTCCCAGCCGAATTTTATCAAAGGAGGAAGAAGAAAAATATTTTTTTTCAAGTTTGGTGATTTTTGTGTTCAAGATTCGAAGAATTTTAAGGTATAAGTATAATCACTTTGAGTTAATTAACATTAAAATACATGTAATAATTATATTGATTGATAATTAGGGTTTCATAACATCTGTAATTAATGATATAATAAACATGTTATAATGATTAGGGTTTAATTAAGATCATATGGGTGTATTCGTTAGGGTTTAGATCGCGTTATTTTTTTTTTGAAATTTGATTTAGTAGGGGCATAATTTAGGGCTGTGTTGTTTGGCTGATATCTCAATGATGGTAATAGCTTTTGTCAAGTTTCCGGTGCCTATGATGTAGCTCAGAGAGTCTAGTTTCCATAACATCAGGCCTCGAAGGTTTTTGAGGTCGGGAAGTCATTCAAACGTTGGTTGCAAGAAAAGTTGTCAAAGCAGTAAATACAGGTCAGATTTAGGTCAGATTACAAGGTATAAAACCCCACTTAAATTTCGAATTTAGCTTAGCCCTTCTACAGGAGTTTATTTCTATGTGTCTATTAGAAATCCCCCAAAGGAGAGATTCGGATTTGGAGTCTAAGTTTGGTTTTTATGTCTAAACTTTTTAGTGTGCAAACAGATCCGAATTGGGACTGTTTTGAAGTTTGATTTTCTTAGGAGTACTTGTGCATGTAAATGGCTCTTGGGAATCATGAGGTAGTTAATATACTCATAAATTAACATAGTTGATTTTTGGTATGAATTATGGAGGTCAGTAAGTAGAGGTTTTGAGTACGTTAAGTCACGTTAAAATTCTGTAGTTTTGAACAAATTATGACTAACTAGTAAAACTTGTTAACGAAGTGGTTAAAGTTGGGTATGGTGTCGGAGTGACCCATGGGGTTAATAGAACACCTTAGACATCCATCATATGATTTTTACATGCGCATTAAGCTTTTGGCTTTGTAGCGTGTAACACGAGTTATTTTGTTGTTTAGATTTGTGCTAGTTGTTTGTGAAGTTTTTTGTTGGAATCTTTTGGAAAGCTAAGCAAAGGTGAGTTTCATAGCCCCTTTTTCTCATGTTATTTTAGGGTGAGAATAATGCTTGTCTTGTTGTCGTGTTAAAATGTTTTTAAGCTTGCTGTAGTTATGTGTATTAGATCGTGGGCACGTTCCATCCCATTGTGTTGCGATATGATATGTTTGGTATTGTGGATCCCAATATGCAAAACGAGGTGTGGCGGTGGTAAGACTGCGTGAGCTAATATGAGGCCATATAGCGCACATATGTAGTTGGAATGATTGTGGATCGTGGGTACGTTCCGTCCCGTTGTTGTTAATTGTTGTCATGAATTGTTTTGGTAATTGCAACAGCTAATTGAAAGTTTATTTTGGATTTGTTGTATGTCTAAACTATTGATTCGCTTAACTTTATGTTGACGTTTTAAGCATCATTTTCAGGTGAGCTTAATGGTGCTAAGATAGAGCGAAGTGGCTAGAAGAGACCGTAGGATGCTTAGAGTTTCTTTATGCTTTATGTTTGAATACATGTATTTGCATGAATTGTTTGGATTATGTTTTGCATGTCATTTATTGACGAGACTTCATTCTCATTAATAAAGACACCATTAGGTTTTGGGTATTGTTATGACACTTTGTGTCTTTGCTTTACTTTACTTTTCATTTTAGTATTCTCTATATAGACACCATGTGTTGTGATGATATCCATTCTTGTTTACTCCTCGCATTTCCGCCTTGGCGGGGTGTGACAAAAACCCTCATACTCATATTAACAATTTCAAAAGGATTACCTCGACTTTGAAGTTTAGGGATGTGCCGAATGATGTGATTAAACTTATGATGTTTCCATATTCGCTCGAGGGGGCCATTAGAGTTTGGTACGATAAAGAACCTCCTAATTCGATCTTGACTTGAGAGGGATTCTCGTTACAAATTCGTGAATCAATTTTTCCCTCCCTCGAAGACCACTCACTTAAAAAATGAAATTTCTCGTTTTACCCAAAAATTCGAGGAGACATTTAGTGAAGCATGGGAACGATTTAAGGAAATGCTTAGAGCTTGTCCCCACCACGGATTTACGGAGTTAACCCAAATAGATACTTTCTATAATGGTTTAAATGATAACGATCAAGACTCCTTAAATGCCGCGGCGGGTGAAAATCTTTTGAGTAAGACTACTCGAGAAGCTTTGAACATAATTGAGAATAAATCAAAAGTTCATTATTCACGAAACAAATTGAATGTTTCTAGGGTGAATACGAATTTTAGGGAAAGTTCTAGTAAGACGGATAAGAGAATTGATAAGATTGCGGACCAAATTTCGACCTTAGTTGAGATTGCTTCTAAGAAAATTGTCACTCCCGCTACGGTTAAAGCGGTTGAGGAATCTTGTGTTACTTGTGGTAGTGCTCATGCTTGGTATAATTGTCCTAATACCGATAACAATCAATCTAGTGTTTGTGCTGCAACGGGTACTTACAATCAAGTAGCTCCTCCAAACCGTGTTAGTAACCACATGGCACCACCCGGTTTTGCTACGGTGCAAAACAATGGTCAAAATAGGTATAATCAAAATCAAGGTCAAGGGAATAATTTTAATCGGGGAAATAATTTTCATGGAAATCAAGGTTTTCAAGTTTCAAATAATCATGCTCTAAATTTTCAAAATCAAGGATTTCAAAACCAACCTTTTCAAGTTCCTAATAATCAAGTTCAACAAGGAGTTCAAAATGAGTTTTCAAGTTACATGAAATCTAATGATCAAATGATGAGAAACATGCAAAGTCAAATCAACTCGTTGAAAGGAGAATTTAAGAATGAAATTCAAAATACATTAATTTTAAAAATTTACATAAAGAAGACTCAACAAACCGTCTTGATGAATCAACAAAATGCTTTTCAAAATAATTTGCAAAATATGTTAAGTGGATTTTTCCAAAACCAAGCCTCAACTTCGGGTACTCTTCTGAGTAATACTATTCCTAACCCGATGTGATCTCCGTGAGATGAAGCAATCACTTACTCGAAGTGGTGTTGCTTTATGAGGACTTCGATTCTTACTAATCCTTCTCCCAAAAAGGTAGTAGAATGAGAAACCGAGGAGACAACAGATAATGAGCAATCTAATTTCCAATGAAGTACCGCTCACATCTAACCTCCGGTTATACCCATTCCTATTCCGGAACCTGATGTTCCGAAGACTTTACCTAAGCCTAGTATTCCATATCCTTCGAGACTTAATAATCAAAAGCTCTGTGAAAAAGCTACGAATTGAATGGAGAAGTTCTTCCGAATCTTTCAAGATTTGCGCTTCGACATTAGCTTCGCGGATGCTTTACTTTTGATGCCAAGATTTGCCCCTACGATTAAGAATTTGCTCATGAATAAGGAGGAGTTGTTTGAATTAGCTAAGATACCTTTGAATGAGAATTGTTCAGCGATGCTCCTTAAAAAGCTTCCCGAAAAGCTTGGAGATCTCGGCAAGTTTCTTATACCATGTAATTTTACCGGGAATGGATGTAGTTACGCCCCCCCCCCCCCCCCCTCCTGGCCGATTCTCTAGCGCGAGTATAAATCTTATGCTTCTTTCCATTTGGAAAAAGCTTTTCCCTACCCGAACTTACCCCCACTTGGATGACTCTAGAACTAGCGGATCGATCCATTACTCATCCTAAAGGACTCTCCGAAGACGTCTTTGTCAAAGTGGGGAAGTTTCACTTTCCTACCGATTTTGTTGTTGTTGATTTTGAAGCCGATCCTCGGGTTCCTCTCATTCAAGGGAGATCCTTCTTAAGGACCGGCCGTGCTTTAATTGATGTTTATGGAGAAGAAATAACCCTTCGGGTTAATGACGAAGACGTGACTTTTAATCTCGATCAAACTACGAGATACTCCTCTACATATGATGATATGTCGGTAAACCGAATTGACGTCATTGATGTTGCTAGTGAGGAGTATTCTCAAGAAGTGTTAGGTTTTTCTAATAATTCTTCGGGTGGCAATCCCACCACGACTTTTAAGCCTATTATTTCTGACTCTTTTCTTTCCTTTACTTCGTTCAAGGAAAGTGGCTTCATTTTGGAAGAAATAGAGGCTTTCTCAAGGATGATTCAATTTCACCGAAAATTGATCATGCCGTTTGTGATCCAGAGGGAGATATTTGCTTAATTGAAAAATTGTTGAATAATGACCCGTTTCAACTCCCTCCGATGAACCTTAAGCAAGTAGAAGTGACCAAGGTAAAATCTTCAATTGAAGAGCCTCCGGAATTAGAGTTAAAAGATTTACCATCTCATTTGGAATATGCTTATTTAGAAGGAACCGATAAGTTACCCGTGATTATTGCAAAAGGTTTAAAAGATGATGAAAAAGAAGCCCTCTTAAAGGTGCTTAAATCACATAAACGGGCCATTGCTTGGAAAATCACCGACATCAAGGGTATCGACCCTCGGTTTTACACACACAAAATCTTGATGGAGGAAGATTATAAACCCACGGTACAAAGTCAAAGACGGGTTAACCCAAAAATTCACGAGGTAATCAAAAAAGAAGTAATCAAACTTCTTGATGCCGGAATGATTTACCCGATCTCCGACAGCCCGTGGGTAAGCCCCGTGCATTGTGTACCAAAGAAAGGTGGTATTACCGTAGTTGCTAACGAAGACAATGAATTGATTCCAACACGATTAGTTACCGGGTGGAGAGTTTGCATTGATTATAGGAAATTAAATGAAGCTACTCGTAAAGATCATTTTCCATTACCATTTATGGACCAAATGTTAGAAAGATTAGCCGGAAATGAGTTCTATTGTTTTCTAGATGGATTTTCGGGGTATTTTCAAATCCCAATAGATCCCCAAGACCAAGAGAAAACTACTTTCACATGCCCTTATGGAACTTTCGCTTACCGTCGCATGCCCTTTGGCTTGTGTAATGCTCCTGGTACGTTCCAAAGGTGTATGATGGCCATATTCCATGATATGATCGAAAAGACTATGGAAGTTTTTATGGATGATTTCTCGGTTTTTGGGGATAGTTTTGCTACTTGCCTCTCCAATTTAGACAACATGCTAAAAAGGTGTGAAGACACGAATTTAGTTCTAAATTGGGAGAAGTGCCATTTTATGTGTAAAGAAGGAATTGTGTTAGGTCATAAAATATCAAAGTCCGGGATTGAGGTCGATCGAGCAAAAGTTGATGTTATAGCTAAGCTCCCTCATCCGACTACCGTAAAAGGTGTTAGGAGTTTCTTAGGTCATGCCGGTTTTTACCGACGATTTATCCAAGACTTTTCAAAAATTGCTAGACCTATGACTCACCTTCTTGAGAAGGAAACACCGTTTGTGTTTTCTAAAGATTGTATTGATGCTTTTGAGACTCTTAAAAAGAAGCTTACCGAAGCTCCGATCTTAGTTGTCCCCGTAGGAACTACTTTCGAACTTATTGTGTGATGCTGCGATTCGCGATTGGGCGGTTTTGGGACAACGAAAGACGAAGCATTTTCAGCCTATACATTATGCTAGTAAGACAATGACCGAAGCTCAAATTCATTACACCACGACGGAGAAAGAAATGCTTGCCGTAGTTTATGCTTTTGAAAAGTTTCGGCCATATCTTGTCTTATCTAAAAGCATAGTGTATACGGATCACTCGGCTCTTAAATACCTTCTTAGTAAACAAGATGCCAAGCCGAGATTGCTCCGGTGGGTTCTCCTCCTACAAGAATTTGATATCACCATCCGTGATAAAAAAAGGAACGGAGAACCTCGCGGCCGATCATTTATCTAGACTTGAGAATCCTCATAAGGATGAGTTAGAAAATAAAGACATAAATGAAAATTTTCCTTTAGAAACTCTTGGAGTTATATCTAGTGAAGTTACACCATGGTTTGACCGATTATGAAATTTTCATGCGGGGGATATTTTTATCGTCAATGAGATGTCGTCCCAACAAAAGAAGAAATTATTTAAGGACGTTAAACATTAATTTTGGGACGACCCTTACCTTTTTTGGATTTGTGCGGATCAAATCATTCAACGGTGTATGCATGGCCAAGAAGCTTTTGATATCCTCAAAGCTTGTCATGAAGGACCCACCGGGGGCCATCATAGTGCCAATCTCACCGTTAAGAAAGTATTTGATGCCGGTTTCTTTTGGCCGACCATATATCGAGATGCCCATACTATGATCAAAACTTGTGATACGTGTCAACGTCAAGGCAAGATTTCACAAAGAGATGAAATGCCTCAAAACGCTATTCAAGTTTGTGAAATCTTTGAAGTATGGGATATCGATTTTATGGGTCCATTCCCGTCTTTACGAGGGAATAAATACATTCTAGTAGTCATTGACTACTTATCAAAGTGGGTAGAAGCGAAGGCGCTCCCCACTAATGATGCTCGAGTTGTAGTAGTGTGTGTGTACTATGAATATCGATAGTATTTTTCGCCGATTTGGAACACCTAGAGCTATTTAAGCGATCGTGGGACCTATTTTTGTAATGATAAATTTGCTAAATTAATGTCTAAGTATAGGGTCACTCATCGTCTTGCTACCGCTTATCACCCTCAAACGAGTGGACAAGTGGAGGTTTCCAATCGTGGTTTGAAACGTATTCTAGAGAGGACGGTTGTAGAAAACCGTGCCTTATGGTCCGATAGGCTAGATGACGCTCTATGGGCATTCCGTACCTCTTTCAAAACACCGATCAGTTATACTCCTTACAAGCTCGTGTACGGAAAGTATTGTCATCTACCAATCGAATTAGAGCATAAGGCATATTGGGCCTTGAAACTTGCTAATTTTGATCTTAAAACTGCGGGCGATCACTAGAAGCTTCAACTTAATGAGCTTCGTGATCAAGCATACGAGAATTCTTATATAAAGAGAAAACGAAGAAGCTTCACGACTCTATGATCAAAAACCGCATTTTCAATGTTGGTGATCGAGTTTTACTCTTCAACTCTCGTCTAAAGATATTTTCGGGGAAGCTTAAAACCCGTTGGTCAAGACCTTTCACCATCACCCAAGTTTTTCCATATGGAACCATCGAGTTATCTCAACCCGATGGTCTAAACTTTAAGGTGAATGGTCATCATGTGAAGCATTACTTTGGAGGGGACATACCATCAAAGGTAGTCCCGGATCTCCAAACCGTCCCCATGGACAACTAAATGCGGGGATCGAGTCAAGCTATGTGACTCGGTTACCAAAAACAAAGCGCTTCGTGGGAGGCACCCCATGCTTATTCATCTTTCTTCTTTCTTATTTCTAATGTGATGTGAGGAGGCTTGTACTCTTCCAATTCTTATTGTTTATGCTTGTGATTGTTTGTAGGATTGAACCAAAATTTTTGAAGACTCTCGTGTTCGGTGTTTTGTCCCGGTCCACTCGAGCTTCCTAGCCTTTGCTTGCCATTAGTTTGGGGAAATCCGATATCCTAGATTATTATCGACTAACATTTATCTTGTAGCATACTTGATAAACGGCTTAAGATTTTTGTGATACTTTCTCCATGCTCGGATTATGCATTCGACTTTTTGAGTTCTAGTATGGGGTTTTAAGCCTTAGACTAGGAAACATTGAGGACAATGTTTAGTTTTAGTATGGGGTAGTATATCTTCGATATGATCTTACCGACCTTTTACCTGTTGTTCTCACGTACCCCGTTTTCCCGTAAAATTTTTAAAATTTTACATATTATTCAATATAAAAAAAAGATGAATTTTTTTATGGATAACGATAAAAATAATAAGTGTTTTGACACGAATGTAGGCTTTCCGTTGGTGAGAACAAAAGTAAATTTTGACCCGACCGGTTTTATATCTTAGCTTTCTCCTTAACGTGTATAGATTGAAATTTGCTAATCTTTTATACAAGGAGCTATAAAAAGCAAGTCTAGCTTGAAAAGGTCAAGACTTTGCAAGTTCCCATAATTGATTTTAAATATGCAAAGATCGATTTATTAGGCTAAGTATTCACGAGTTTCTTTCTTAGAAATTTTAAATTGTGAAGAACAAGAGATGATAGAGTAGAATATAAGTTTTGATGCTAAACGTGGAATAGTTGGATTTCTTTAAGGCTCATAAGTGTTAATTGTGGCTTTTTCTCCCATTAGCTTGTTTCACCTTTATATATAATTGTTTAATAAATAAAGTTGTGCGGTTTTTTGGTTAATAATTAGTTAATAGAAGTTTTCTTTAGTTCCTTTGTGATTAAGATGAGTATACATCAGGAATACTTAATTTGGCATACTATATGTATCACATGAATAAATATTTTGCTTATCCCTTAAAGAGCCTTAGGGTATATGGGGTAAGTAGAATTTAATAAGTGAAATTATAGCCTTATTCATTCCTTAAAGAGCCTTAGGGTATATGGAATGGATATTGTTGCTTAATTTTTGTCTTGTTTGTACCTTAAAGAGCCTTAGGGTATATGGTGCAAATAAGATTGGTCCATTTATGTCTTAAAGAGCCTAAGGGTATATGACATGAATGGTGCCATGCTTAAGTAACCTAATAAAAGCCAAATTTTGGTCGCCTCGATGTGGACTTAATTTTGATGACATTTGATCTTTTGAAAAGGGCTAGGAACTAATTATTGCGTCTTAACCGTTACGCTTTATTTTTGGAATTAATAAGTATCAAAATAAAGTCTTAAAGAGCCTTCGGGTATATGACTTAAATAAAATCTTGAGATACAAAATTAGGAATAAGGGAGGAGAAGTAATACACAATTAGCTTTTATGAGTAGTATTAGCATCATAACTTGTAATTTACAATGATCTTGTTTTTAAGCTTGGCTTGGAGAGGTGAAAGTCGGGGACGATAAATTTATCCATTTGGACACTTTTTGTGCTTTTTGTTCCGTGATCCTAAAAGTTATCAATGAATAATGAAAGCAATACATTATGTCGCACATGAATAAGTTGTAAGTTGTAAATAATGAAAATCATAAAAATGGATAAATTTTGAAAAATAGGAAAGCGAGGTGTTTTAAAACTTGTGATTTCTTAACTTTCCCCACAAAAGACTTTGCTACTTTTCAAAGGATTAGTTTGGGGAGGTTTTGGAATATTTGGTTTTAGAGCATATAACATTGCGTGAAGACACGACAATTATTTAGTTTGGGAAATTTTGATATATGAGAAATCACATACCTGTTTTATATCGAAAATGACCCTAAAAAGATGAAAAATGGATATATTATGCTTGTATATTGTGTGTTTTGTCTTTTGTGATGTGTAGGTACGGATATTGCAAAAATCACAAGAAAAGAACCAAAAACCGGACAAAAACGAACACGAGACGGAATGAGTACACAAGAGCCGGGAATTATCAAGCTTTGGTCAAACAAAAAGTCAACCATGTCAAAACATTGGGTACAAACCCACAACGATGACAAAACCTTAAAGAAATACCAAAAAAGCCCTTAAGGTTAATTCAATTTTCACAAAAAGTCCCAAAATCAATAACACCGTTGGTCCTTTGTTACTTAGGGATTAACGGTCGTTAAGTCTTATTATTAACCAAACCTAAAACCATTAAACCAAGCCCATACCCAAAATTGTGGCCCAATTCCCTTAAAATCCCAAGTCAACCCTTCATATAACACGGGTCAAACAAAGATATAAAAGATAAAAAGGGCGCGAAATGGGTTTACTATTCACCATCTTCCCCCATTTCACCCTACATTAAAATTAAAGGGTAAAACCTACTCCCTTCACTTATCCTACGTGGCGTCAAAGATGCTAAGTACCAAGCTCCATATCAGATGTTTTTAAACGTAATCTAAATGCCTTTGATTGGTATATGACACAAGGAATGCCACGCGCTGCACTAAGGAAAACATACCAAATGAGGAAAAATTACACTAAAAAACAGTCAAAAGAAGCATCAAAAGCTCCATCGGGAGTGGGGATTTGGGCATGTGGCAAGCCAGTGTGAATCCTGTTTCATTAACGGCTAAAGATCAATATGCAATGATTAGAAGATATCAAGGGTGGTGTAATGTTGGTGCGGGTTTGAGCTAGATCCTTCCCTCTTGGCCTATAAAGGAGCCCTCTTCCTCATCTAATGGGTTTTGTATGAAGTTGTGTGGATTGTTGTAGGAGGCGGATGTAGATGTTTAGGCGTTTTTTTAGCTTATTGATTTTAAAATCAATGTAATTTTCTTTTTATCTGATGGTAATCAGTTTCCTTAATTCAATAAAAAGTTTGTTTTCATTTAAGCTTAATTTGCAATTCATTTTTCCACTTATAAGCGTTATAGTTTAAATAAGCTATTTTGTGTTCAAATAAGTTCAATAAGCTGTCATTTATACTCATAAGCTAGTAGGATACTCAAGTTAAGCTCTCAAAGTGCAACCGAGCTTAATTGATACTAAAATTCTCCACAAACATAACTCAGCTTATTTTGGAAGGAAGCCAATAATGGAAGGGCTTTCAGGACTTTACCAGCTTATCATTAGATAAGTTGGAGCTTGTTGAGTAGCTTTTAAAAGCATTAATAGCCTTGTTTTGTGCAGAGGCTCTTGTAAGTTCTCATTTTATATTTTAAAGCTCAAAATTGCCCTTTAGCTTAATTATGCTTATTTCCTGCTTATTATTGTTTAGATTAGCTTATTGTTGCTTATTATAGTTGTTAAATGCTTATTGTGTTCAATTGTTAGTGTAGATCTTAATTTTTAAGTATTTGTTATAAAACAGTCATAAAAATCAAAAATAGTAGCATAATTAGTTGTCTTATTGTTTTTGCTTATTTAGTAGTGAAAAGCTGTTCATTAGGTCTTATAGTAGTTAAACAATATCTGGTATTTGAAATTTGTGCTTTAAATCTCAGATTTATAAGCTAAAAATGAGTTTATGCAGTTTGAAGGGGTGTTTGGCACAAGGCAGTACTAACTTAAGTTAGTACTGCCAAAGGCTATTCGGTCCTTTGGATTGACTTTAATCATCATTTTAAAAGTTTATAAGTAGGATTTAAGGCTTTTATTAGATTTTATAAGCTTTTAATTAGTTTATGTAAAAGTTGTTTTAATCTGATGTCTTAGTTTAGATTCATAAGCTTTTTGTGCTTAAATTGTTTCTAGCTGCATTTGTCTATCATTTTGTTCTTGGATAAGTGTTAAATAGGTGTAGTATTAAAGTCTCATAGGTTTGTTTTTAAGTTTTGGTAAAAAAATGTCAAGTGCATCAGATTTTTAAAAAAGGCCTTATAGCCATTTTTAAGCTCAAAATTCAGATAGTTAGAGTAGTTATTAGCTTTTGAAACTTAGTGCACAAGTAGTTTATGGGCTATTCTAGAATTCCGTTTTGGTATTTTAGTATTCGATTTGTTATTTGTCATTACTGTTTTTAAGCTTAAAATCAGTACTTTGTCTTTTCAAACTAAAAAGAACACTCAGTACATACTAAGTCAAAAAGCCATTAGCATTCTCTTAGCTTATTTGATTTTCAAACTGCTTTTTGTTTGATGTTTTAAGTAGTTTATAAGCCAAGCTTTCTAATAGTATAAGTATTGAATCCATAAGTTCATTTATCTGTGAAAAATAGCTCAAAGTTTCTAGTTTGTTGTTTTGAAATCAGTTTTTCACAAGAGTGCTTATTAGATTTTCTAGCTTATGGATTGTAATTTTTGCTCAAATTTGTTTCTGTTTTACTTATTAGGTTCATAATAGGGTAGTTGTAGCTTATATTGCTTAGGTTTTAGCTTAATAGTTTTCTTTAGTATTGTTAAAAAGCAAAAAATATTTTAAAGTCATTTCTGTCAAGTTTTAAGCTAAAATTCTAGCTTTATTTGTGATTTTAGAAAGTTGGTTTTACAAAACTTGCTTATTTTCAGCTGTTTATCAACTTTGTTCAAAAAGTTTTTGAAAAAATAAAAAAAGGGGAAGTAAGGAAATCAGGGGTGAGCAAGGCTCGAACCCCTGACCTCTACCCACCAACCCTTTTAAACGCCTCAACACACACACACACCCCAAACCAACGTGCCCTTGGGTCTTTTCCATTCTATTTTGCATTCAATATTCTTTTAACACCTTTTTGAGCCCTTTTAATAAAAAGCACTTCGAGTGCTATTCTGGCTTATTTGGGCTTATTCGTTTAAGCATTTTCCTAGCTAGAATTTTTTCCTGCTGAAATGCATATTTCTTTATTAGCCTATAATTTAGGTTTTGTATATTTCTTCTCTGAACTTTATATTTCTTTGTTGTTAGAAATTTTCTTACTGTAATTAGTTTTAGTGAATAAGAACTCTTTGAGTAAAAATCATAAGAATAAATAGGACTAAATAATACAAATAATGATTTTTTCTTTTTAGAAAAGTCCTTTCTCTTGATTATCTGATCTTATGTTGAGGTTTTAGAAATTGAAATTTAATTTGTCAGGCTTACATTTCTAGCCATTACTTGCTTTATAGTCGAGTTTTTCTTTTAAGAGATATTCGTCGTATGTCTTTTAAGTGTTATGTGCCTTAATTGTAGTAGTTGCTTTATTTTTCCTTACTATGTTTTTTGTTTACACTTGAGAAATAAGACTCCATCAAAGTTCCAATCTTTGAAACCATTCAAATCATTGTCCAAATCAAAAACGAGGTCTCAATTTCATAATTCTTGGGGTATAAACGACCCGGTGAACACTTACCGAATAACGTACGATATTTTCGTGTGAATTTTCCTTATTACCTTTGTCCTCAAGGGTAGTTTTGGAAATTCAATACTTTTATATTATACGTATTATAATTGACAATTCATATATCAAATTTTTGGCGCCGCTGCCGGGGAATTGTGTTAAAGATTCTCTCGTTTGAATTTGTCAATCGTGATTTAGAGAACCTTTCGTCATCGAAAGTTACATTTGAAAAAAATCAAAAATCTAAAAAAAAAAAAGTAAAAAAATATTTTTCTTTTTCTTTTTACTATATGTAGAAGTTAATAGATAAATAAAAAATACAAAATTATTTGCTCTTTCGGAATTTTGTTTTTCTATTGTGTTCTTTTAAAATATTAAAATACACTAAGCAATTTAATTCTCTTACTGCGATTTGTGTTATCCATTAATAAGTTCCCGAACTTAAGATTCAAAAAAGTAACCTTCTTGTGTCACTTACGAAAAAGGCGCACCTCTTTTGTGAAATAAGCTATTAGGAGGGTTGTTCCACGGAACTACGACCCGAAGGGATAAACGTTTTTTAGGCGATTCACTCCCACTACGTCTCCCGTTTGCAAGTTTCACTTAAGGGAGTTACCCTAAGTTTGTTGATTATTCGGTGAAAGAAAAATATTTTTGTGTATATATTTTTCTCTCCTCGTTTGTTTTGTTTAGTGCATGCGCACTAGAAATTCTAATTTTCCAAATAATTCACCCGTAGCCATTCCGAGACGTCGAAATAGAAGACGTTCTCCAAACGTAGTCGAACTCGAGCTTCGTACTATCGTTGAAGTTGCACCAATGGTGGAACGAACAATGGAAGAGCTACTCCGAGCACCCACGGAAGGGTATGGAGAAGCTATCGTTATACCGGAAATTAATGCGGATCATTTTGAGATTAAGACGAATTTGCTACAATTAGTCCAAGCTAGCCCGTTTCACGGTTTTGAGAGGGAAAACTGTGACAACCATGACTTGAGCATGTTAGTCAAACTATTAGTGTTGACTTATGTATCTGTTGCAATGAATGAGTTATGTGATTATATGTGTTTATATGCGTTTATGTAGATTATGTGAGAAATTGGTAGTCAATCTATTGAGTATGATCATCTCAATGAGATTGGAATGGTGGTGAGATTGGTTGAATTCATTTCGTTCACTTTTGGGGACAAGGAGATGATTTTGTGATTTAAGCGTTTTAGTGATTTATCGTGTAAGTATTATTACGTATACGTATTTATGTGTTAGTAATGTTAGGTATGAATAGGTGTTAGTAGTTAGAATAAGAATGAAATATGGATTTCTATTTTTGGAAAGTTAGGTTAAAATAAAAATGAAAAGTTATTTATTTTAAAAGTCTAGTAAATTGCGTTTACGCAAAAAAAGTATACTCAAATAAGCTTAGGTTTTTATAAAAACTTAAGGTAATGCAAATAATTAAGTAATTAATAAATAAATAATATATATATATATATATATATATATATATATATATATATATATATATATAATATTATATATATTTAAAGGGGAAATCGCTAAAAAGAAAAAAAGAAAAAAAAAAGAAAACAAATCATTAATCTATAAATTGGTTAAAATATATCATTATTCTAAACCTCTTTTGTAAACCTTATACATAGCTAAAAGCCATTCTCCCCCTTGTTTTTAATTGTCCCAGCCGAATTTTATCAAAGGAGTTGGGATTGCCATGCTGGCAATCCGTGTGATCCTTTTCATCCAACGGCTAAAGATCAATATGCAATGATTAGAAGATATCAAGGGTTGAGATCAAGTGGAGCGTGTATGAGCCTAGAACCTTCCCTCTTGGCCTATAAAATGAGCCTCATCCTCACTCACAGGAGATATCTAGGAGTAGTGTAGGATTTTAGTAGTAACTTAATTTAGCTTAATAGTCGTTTTTTTAGCTTATTGTTTTTAAATCAATGTAATTTTCTTTTTATCACCCTGTAATCAGTTTCCTTAATCAATAAAAGTTTGTTTTTATTTAAGCTTAATTTGCAATTCATGTTTCCACTTATAAGCATTATAGTTTAAATAAGCTCTTTTGTGTTCAAATAAGTTCAATAAGCTGTCATTTATACTCATAAGCTAGTAGGATACTCAAGTTAAGCTCCCAAAGCTTAACTGAGCTTAATTGATACTAAAATTCTCCCCAAACATACTTCAGCTTATTTTGGAAGGGAAGCCAATAATGAAAGAGCTTCCAGGACTTTACCAGCTTATCATTAGATAAGCTTGAGCTTGTTGAGTAGCTTTTAAAAGCATTAATAGCCTTGTTTTTGTGCAGGGGCTCTTGTAAGTTCTCATTTTACATTTTAAAGCTCAAAAATTACACTTTAGCTTAATTCTGCTTATTTTCCTGGTATTATTGGTTAGATTAGGCTTTATGTGATTATTATAGTTGTTAAATGCTTAGTGGGTTTAATTGTTGTGTAGATCTTAATTTTCAATTATTTGTTTTAAAACAATCATAAAAAATCAAATAAATGTAGCATAATTAGTTGTCTTATTGTTTCTGCTTATTTAGTAGTGAAAAGCTGTTCATTAGGTCTTATAGTAGTTAAACAATATCTGGTATTTGAAATTTGTGCTTTAAATCTCAGATTTATAAGCTGAAAATGAGTTTATGTAGTTTGAAGGGGTGTTTGGCACAAGGTAGTACTAACTTAAGTTAGTACTGCCAAAGGCTATTTGGTCCTTTGGATTGACTTTAATCATCATTTTAAAATGGGTTATAATGTTGGATTTAAGGTTTTTATTAGATTTTATATGCTTTATAGTAGTTTAGTATTAGTTGTTTTAATTTGAGGTCTTAGTTGAGTTTCATATAGCTTGTTCTGCTTAAATTGTTTCTAGTGCATTTGTCTATATTTTGTTCTTGGATTAAGTGTTCATGAGGTGTAGTATTAAAGTATCTTTTAATAATATATATAAATTACAATTTTGGCCACTTGCAAAATGACAAGTTTGTACCGAAGTGATTTAAAAGATCCTGATTTGTTAATACTAGTACGTGGCTCCTAATTAACGACTAGTATACAAGAAACATGAATATGACAAATTAGTGCTAGTCTATCGTCTGCCCAAAAAAAACGCCCCCTAAGTGCTGCGTAACTGCACCTTCACCAAACCCCCAAACCCACACCCCCCCTCACCCCCCCCCCCCCCTCCTCGCCGCCTCTCGCTCAGCCACCATCCAGAGTCTCGCCCGCGCCGAACCTTTGTCCGTTACCTTACGCTGCTTTTATCTTTTTTTTTCCTCTTTTTTTCTTCTTTTTGTTTTTTAGTTTTATTTTTTTTTTTTTTTTTTATATTTTATTTTTTTTTTTTTAGTTCTTTTAGACTTTTTTTTTTTTAGTTACATTTTGTTGTTTTTTAGTTTTTTTTTTTTTTTTTTTTTACGTTTTTTTTATTAGTTTTTTTTTTTTCTTTATTTTTTTTTTTATTTTTTGTTTTTTTTATTTTTTCGCTCCTTATTTAGGTATTAGGTTTTAGTTTTTTTTTAATTTTTTCAATTTATTTTTTTTTTAATTTATAATTTTTTTTATATTCAATATTATTTTTTTTTCATGTTAGTTTTTGTTTTTATTATTTTATTTTTTTTATTTTTTTTTTATTTATTATTATATTTTTTTTTTTTTATTGTTTATTTATTTTTTTTTATTGTTATTATTTTTATATTTTTTTACTACTTATTTTTTCTTTTTTTTTTTATTTTTATTTTTTTTTTCCATTTTTTTTTTTTTTTATTTAGTTTATCTATATATTGTTATTTAAAATTTTAGTAGTATTTTTTCTTTATTTAGTTATTTTATGGATTATAGTTTTTTGTCTTTAGTTGTATTTTTTTTTATTTTTTATATTTTTTTTTTTAGTTTATTTTTTATTAGTTTTTTTTTAATTTTTTTGTTCATATGTTTTTTTAGTTATTGAGTTTAGATTTTTTTTTTTTTTATGCTTTATTTTATTTAGTTTTTTTTTTCTTGATAAAATTTATATAATTTATTTTTTAGTCTAGGTTCTATTTATTTATTTATTTTTTTAATTTGTTGTTTAATTATAGATTTTTTTTATTTCTTTTTTTCATAATTATTGTTTTTTAGGTTTTTTATTTTTTTTTTTTATGGTGTTATCTTTATTTTTTTTTTTATGTTTTTTTATTGTTTTTTTTTATTTATTTTTTATCATTTTACTTTATTTTTTTGTTTTTTTTTTTAATTATTGATATTTATGATATCTTTATTGAAGATTTGAATTATATAGGTTTTTTAAATTTAATTTTATAGATTTTTTTGTTTTTTATTTTAGTTTTTTATTTATTTTTGTTTTTTATTATATTTTTTTAATTGATTTATTTTATTATTTTTTAATTATTTTGATTTTTATATTTTTTTAAGATTAAGTTTTCTTTTATTTATATTTATTTTTTTTTTCATTATTGATTTTGTATTGTTTATTTGTTTATTAGATCTTTTTTTTTTTTTTTTATAGATGTTTTGGTTTAGTTATATTTTTTTTTTTTTTGTTTATTTTCTTTTTTTCTTTTTTTTTTTTTTTTTTTTTTTTTTTTTTCTTTATTTTTTTTTTATTTTTTTTTATTTATGTTGGTTTTTTTGTGATTTATATATTTTAGTATTTATACTTTTTATTGACATTTTTTTTTTTGTTTTAGTTTAGTTATTGTTTTTTTATTTTTTATTTTTTATTATATTTTTATTATTTTTATTTTAGTTATTTTTTTTTATTTTTTATTTTATTTTTTTTTTTTATATTATTTTATTTTCTTTATTTTTATTTTATTTTTTAGTATTTATAGTTATTGTAGGTATTTAATTTTTATATTTGTTTTTTAGAATTTGTTTACTTTATTTATGTTTTTTTTGTTTTTTTTTTGCTTATATATATTAGGTCTTTTTTTTTATAGTTTTTATTATATTTATAGTATAAATTTTTATTTTTTTATATTATTAGTTTTATTTATATTTTTTATTTTTTTAATTTTATTATTTGTTGTGAAATGGAGATAGTTTGTGATTTGTTTGATAGTTTATTTTAGGTTTTTATAGTGATTGTTTAATTTTTTGTTTTATATTTTATTTTTTTTTTTCTTAGGGATTATTTTTGTATTTTGTTTTTTGTATGAGTTTTTTGTTTTTAGTGTGTGTGTTTTTTTGTTAATATTTTTTTCAATTTGTTTGTAGTAATTATTTTTTGTTAATAATAGTTATTTGTTTTTTAGGATTTTTTTTTTTATTAATATAGTATATTTTTCTTCTTTTTTTTTTTTATTTTTCAATGATAGATTATTTATTTTATATTACTTTGGTTTTTTTTTTTTAGACTTTTTTCATTATTGTTTTTTTTATTTTTTTTATTATTTTTGGATTGTTTTTTTTTTTTATTCAATTTTTTCTTTTTAATTTTTTTGTATATTTATTTTTGTTCTTTTTTTTTATTTTTTATATAATTAATTATTTATTTTTTTTTGTTTGTTTAGTAAATGTTATTTTTTTGTTATTTATTTTTGAATTCTAGTTTGTTTTTTTTAGTTTTTATTTTTTTTATTTAGTAATTTTTTTTTTATCAATTTCAATTTTAATTTTTTATTTTTTTTTTTTGATTATATATTTTTTTTTTTATCTTTTAGATTTAATTTTTTTTTTTTATTTTTATTTTTCAGTTTAAATTATTTGTTAAATATTTTCTTTTTTTTTTATTATATTTTTTCGCCTTTTTTATTATAGTGTTATATCTTTTAGTTTTCTTTTTTTTTTATTTTTATTTCATTTTATTTTAATTTTTTTTCCAAATATCTTATTTTTTTTTGTTTTAGATAGAATTTTTTTTTTTTTTGTTATTTTGACTTGTTAGTTTTAGTTATTTGATCTATTGATTTATTTTTTTATTTTTTTTCTGTTAGTTAGCTTATTTTTTATTTTTTATTATTTTTTTTTTATCTTTTTTATTATTTATAGATTTATTGTTTGTTTTTTTTTTTACTTTATTTTTTAGATTTTGTTAGGATTTTCTTTAGATTATTAGTTAGTTTCTTTTTTTTTTATTTGTGTTAGTATATAATTAGGATTTTTTTTTTTTTTTATTTTTTTTTTTTTTAGGTTTTCCTTGTTTTTTTTTTTTTTTATGTTTTTTTGGTTTTTTTTTTATTTTTTTTATTTTGGATATATTTTTATCCATATAGATTTTGCTTTTATTATAATTTTTATTTTATAGGTTATTATTTTTTAGTTTATTTTTTTATTTTTTTAAATTTATATATTATTAATTTTTTTTTTTTTTTTTTTATTTATTTTTTATTTTATATTTTTAATTTTTATTTTTCTAGATAGTTGATTTTTTTATTTTTATTTAGTTTAAATTTTTTATATATTATTTTATTTTTTTTTTTTATTTTATGCATTATTTTTTTTATTATTTTTTTTATTTTTTTTTCCTTTTAATTTTTTTTTATTTTTTTATTTTTTCATCTAATTCAATTTTAATTTTTTTTATTTTTATTTTTTTTTTTTCTTATTTTTATTATTTTTTATATATTTTTTTTTATTTTTTTTTTTTTTTTTTTTTATTTTTTCATTTCATATTTTTTTTAAATAGGTGTTTTTTATTTATATCATTTTTTTTTTTTTATATTATTATTTTTTTTTTATTATTTTTTTATATTTAATTATTTTTTTGATTTTTATTTTAGTTATATTTTTTTTTTTATTTATATTTTTATTTGTTTTCAATATTAGTATTTTATTTCATTTTTAGTTTTTTTTTTGATTATTTTATTATTTATTATTTATTTTTTTTATTTTTTTATTTTTATTTTTTTTATTTTGATTTTTATTTAATTTAATTATTATGTTTTTTATATTTTTTTTCTTTTTTTTTTTATTTAATTTTAATTTTTTTTATTTATTTTTTTTATTTTTTTTTTTTATTATAATTTATTTCTATTTTTTAGTTTATTATATTTTTTTTTTATTATTTTATTTATTTTTAGTTTTTTACCATTTATTTTTTTTAATAATAGTTTTTTTATTTTATTTCTTTTTTTTTATTATTTTATTTATTTTTTATTTTTAGGTTTGTTTTTAAAGTTTTGGTAAAAAAATGTTCAAGTGCATCAGATTCTAAAAAGGCCTTATAGCCATTTTTTAAGCTCAAAATTTAGATAGTTAGAGTAGTTATTAGCTTTTGAAACTTAGTGCACAAGTAGTTTATAGGCTATTCTAGATCTGTTTGAGCTTATTTTAGAATAATTTGCTTATTTGTCCATCTGTTTTTAAGCTTAAAATCAGTACTTTGTCTTTTCAAACTAAAAAGAACACTCAGTACATACTGAGTCAAAAAGCCTTTTTCAATTAGCATTCTCTTAGCTTATTTGATTTTCAAACTGCTTTTTGTTTGATGTTTTAAGTAGTTTATAAGCCAAGCTTTCTAATAGTATAAGTCTTGAATCCATAAGGTTCCATTTATCTGCTGAAAAATAAGCTCAAAGTTTCTAGTTTGTCTGTTTTGAAATCAGTTTTTCACAAGAGTGCTTATTGGATTTTCTAGCTTATGGATTGTAATTTTTGCTCAAATTTGTTTCTGTTTTCGCTCTATTAGGTTTACATCTAATTAAGGTTAGTTGTAGCTTTATATTTTGAGGTTTTAGCCTTATTGGAACTTATAGTTTTCCTTTTAGTATTGTTTAAAGCAAAAAATATATTTTAAGTCATTTCTAGTCAAGTTTTTAAGCTAAAATTTAGCTTAATTTAGTGATTTTCAATAAAAGTTGCTTTTTACAAAATTTTCTTATTTTAGCTGTTTAGCAACTTTGTTTCAAAAAGTTTTGAAAAAGAAAAAAAAGGGAAGTAGGGAAATCAGGGGTGAGCAAAGTCGAACCCTGACCTCTACCACCTCAACCTTTTTAAGCCTCAAACACACACACACCAATATACCAACGTAGCCCTTGGGTCTTTTTCATTCATCTTTTTGCTTCAATAAATCTTTTAAACACCTTTTTGAGCCCTTTTAATAAAAAGCACTTCGAGTGCTATTCTGGCTTATTTGGGCTTATTCGTTTAAGCATTTTCCTAGCTAGAATTTTTCCTGCAAACTTAATTTCTTTAGCTAATTTTAGGAATTTTCTTAGATTTTTAATTCATAGTTTAGTAATTTTTTTGCATTAATTAGTTTAAACCTTTAAAAAATCATAAAAAAATAGAAAAATAATCAAAAAAATGATTTTTCTTTTTCTGAAAATTTTCTTTTATTGTATTTTAGGTTCAGAAATTAAATTTACTTTCGTAGGCTTAAATTTTAGAGTACTTGCTTTATAGTCGCGTTTTCTTTAATTCTCGTTAATGTTTTTAAGTGTTAGTTGCTTAATTGATTAGTTGCTTATTTTTCCTTATATGTTTTCACTTGTAGAAATATATAATCAATTCAAAATCTTTGAAACCATTCAAATCATTGTCCAAATAAAAAACGAGGTATCAATTTCATAATTCTTGGGGTATAAACGACCCGGTGAACACTTACCGGATAACGTAAGATAATTTTATGTAGATTTTTTACTTTTAATCTTTGTCCTCAAGGATTTCTAGTGAATTTCTTATACTTTAGTATTATACATATAAAATTGTGTTATCAACTGTGCGAAATGTGGTTTTGTTTTTGGGATAAGATATGTGCTTATGACTGCTATGCGAATATTATGTGTTGCATGATTGTTTGGATCGGAGGGGTACACCTATCCTAGTATTTGTATGTTTGTTTGGATCGGATGGGTATGCCTACCCAGTATTTGTGTAGTTATTGGAGCGGATGGGTACGCCTACCCTGGTATGTGTGAGGTCTTGCCCTAATTTAGTGCTCCAGCTGGTAGGCCCTTTAGGTGCTTAAGTGACATATGGTGATTGACTAGCAGGGATGTTATATCAGGGGTTGTTTGCATATATATTCACTGTCATATAACACTATTGTCCACTGTTTTGAGGTATTGGCACAGCTTTTGGGTTTAAGGTCAAACCTACGAGCTCACCAACATTATTGTTGACATTTTCGAGTATCATTTTTAGGTGTGTCAATTAAAGGCATGTGTGTTAGGAATACAAAAAGTATCGGTCACTTCTAATATAGATAGCCGTAGCTCGTAGATTAATCAAATGTAATGTTAGTAAGCTAACTGGGCCAAAGACATATGTAAAGCCCATAAGTCAAGCCCATGGCTGGTTACTAGATGATGTATAAATACCCTCTCCACACATGGAGAGGGTGTTGGTTGGTTCATTTATCACACATAATCTAATCTTTCTTTTTTTGTTACTTTCTCTTACTAGAACCTTCCTTCCATCAACTTTCTCTCTCTAGAATCTCTTCATTGTTATTTGGTGTTATAGATTGCTAGTATTAAACAATTGGTATCAAGAGCCATGGAGTGATTGGTTTAGTTTTGTGTTTGTTCTTCTTTGTTTCATTTTTTTAATCAAACCGTACCATTTTCTTTTATTTTTTCTTGTTTTCGAAGCTCATTGATACACTAAAAGATCATTTACATAGGTAAATCTGATCTAGTATCTTTAAGATATAGGTGTACATGCTTTGAATCAAGAAAAACATCATTGTTGTTCAATTATTGTGTTTGAATAGCTTTAGAAAGTACAATTCTTGATTTCAAAATCTTTGGCTTAAAATCCATAAAGTTTTCATTTTTAAGGTACCTATAGGCATAGTAATACTAGTTGTACAAGAAATTTTGAGAAAAAAATAATCAAAAGTGTGTCTTTTTGTGTTTTGAAAAATTTAAGTTTCGTACCAGTTGAAGGCGAATTAACAATTTTCTGGTAGAAGGCGATTTAGCACTTGCAGTTGAAAGCGAATAAACAATTTTCTTGTGCAAGGCGAGTTAGCAATTGACATTGCAAGGCGATTTAGCAGTATCAATAGAAAGCGAATTAACAACTGTTCTTTGCAAGGCGATTTATCAAGTTTTTTGCACAAGGCGATTTATCAATTTCCCTAGCAAGGCGATTTAACAATTTCCAAGTAAAGGCGACTTAACAATTGTCTTTTGAAGGCGATTTAACAACTTTCAAAAAGAAAATTAATTCACTTGAATACTCAAATTTGCTAAAGTAAATTATACGGTTTTCTCTTTGATTTGTAATATCCTATGAAACATTCAATTGTCTTCTTGGTTTTATCAAGAGTTGTAAAATCCCGTGTAGTTTCAAGACTTACAACATACAAAAGACAACTCACTAAAAACACAATTACTTTCAATCACCGTTCGATCCACAAGTAATCTAATATCATCAAATCAACATGGATTTAATTATTCCTCTTGGACAAAAGAATACTCTTGCTGAGTACATGATACTCTCGTGTTGACAATCGTCCACCAATGTTGGAAAAACACCTGTATGATTCCTGGAAAAGCAGAATGGAACTTTACATGCAAAATAGAGAGCATAGAAGAATGATACTTGAATCAGTTGAACATGGTCCACTCATTTGGCCTACAATTGAAGAAAATGGTGTGACCAGGACAAAGAAATACGAGGAATTGTCTGCAACTGAGAAAATTCAAGCTAATTGTGATCTCAAGGCAACTAATATCATTCTTCAAGGTCTACCATCTGATATCTATTCACTTGTTAATCATCACAGAGTTGCCAAGGATCTATGGGAAAGAATTCAACTACTATTGCAAGGTACCTTATTGACAAAGTAGGAAAGGGATTGTAAACTGTATGATGCATTTGATAAGTTTGCTTACATCAAGGGGGAATCACTTCATCAGTATTACTTGAGATTTAATCAGCTGATCAATGACATGAACATTTACAAAATGAAATTGGAGCAATTTCAAGTCAATACCAAGTTCTTAAACAGTCTCCCACCTGAATAGAGTAAGTTTGTGACTGATGTCAAGCTTGTAAAAGATTTTCATACTACCAACTTTGATCAGCTTCATGCATATCTTCAACAACACGAACTTCACGCAAATGAAGTCCGTATTATGCTTGAGCGCAATCATGATCCACTTGCGCTAGTTGCCAATCACTAGCAGACTCTGTCTCATTTCAACACTTATCAATCTTCGTACAACAATACACAATTCCAACAACAGTTTTCATCATCTCCGTCTCCTCAATATAGATCAATTCATCCCACACAACATTACTCAACTACTCATCCATCCACACCTCCTGTAATTTCTTATCCATCAACACCGTATTCAAATGCTTACACATCCACAGTTCATCAAGATGCTTACCCACAACCACAATTCGTTCCTCAAATTGTTATACTGTCTCCATAGTTAAACAATAAACACATCTGGCTGAATTTCCTCAAATAGACTCTGGTCTAGCAGTTCCATGTGTACAAACAAGGATCATGACCCCACATGTTGAGATGCATATTAACAAATGAATGTCATTTTGTCAACTATCGGTCACATCTCGCTTCTCCATCTTCACCAACCAATCAGACTACGAAAACAACTCCAATCTAACCCAAGACAACAAGCAACGTATTCATGTGGACGGGTGACAGTATTCAATCCCACTTTAGGGAGAACAAAAATCTTATGCTACTGTCTACTAATCTGAACGAAGAACTAATTACTTCAGGAACATGAGGAAATTTATTCTCAGGTCAACAAAGGTTCTGTAGAACGTTATTAACTGCCAAAGGAGGAAGTCCTCATGGCAAAGACATCATGCCCTAAGCAAAGAGGCAAATAATGCTACGTAGTTCGGGGATAAAGTCTAATGGTCGAAGCTCAAGAAATAGGATAAAAAAATTTTAGGAGGATATAGGGGTCTGAATGATGAAGGAATGGAATTCTTACAGAACTATGGTATTGCAGAAGGTTTCCGGTTACCCAGCGTTCATGTACACAGAATAGCAGCTATCAAGCCGATGATTTGGATGCGTATGATTCTGATTGTGACGAGATCTCTACAGCCAAAGCAGTTCTTATGGCCAATTTGTCTAGTTACGGTTCAAATGTTCTCTCTGAGGTACCATACTCTGACAACACTAATAATGATATGCTAAATCAAAGTGTGCAAGAGATGCCGTATTATGAACAACTTCATCTTGTGGTTTATCTAGAGAATGAGATAACCAGTGATAACAATATCATTCCTTACTCTCAGTATCTGCTTGAAACGCAAAATGCAGTTGTTCAGGATACAACTTCTTCTGCACAACAAGATGCCATGATATTATCTGTGTTTGAACAATTGTCACATCAAGTAACTAATTGTAACAAGGTCAATAAGGACAATCTAAACTTGCCAAATGACAATCCCTATTTGCTGAGCTTAAAAGTACAAAACGAACACGAAAATCATAGAAGAAAGACAAAATGTATATTAAAATAATAAAAAATTAAAACAAAAAAAAAAGAAAAAAAGAAGAAAAAATTTAAGTACTCGAGAAAAGCTCATAATGGATGATATAATTCGGGAGAAAAATGCACAGTTTGCGGATTTTGAAAAGGAAATTAACTCTCTTAAACAAACTCTTTCTGAACAATTAAAAGAAAAAGAATTGTTAACAAAAACATTTAATGTTTTCACAAACAAATCCAAGGAAAAGGAAGCTAAGAAAATATTGATACAATAAAATTGCTTTGGAAAAGAAAGTTAAAGAACTGGACAATATTGTGCATAAAATAAGGTCATGCCGCGCAACAATGCTTATCTCACGAAACCACAAGTTTTATATGATAACAACCTTAAACAAGCTCTTAGTTTTCCAAATCTTTTCTATCTTAAGAAAGCTCAGCAGATTAAAACCAATTGCATTTATGATGTGTAAGTGTTATATTACTGAAGGAAACCCAATGAGTGATTTCAATTGCTGATTCTAAAGAGACTTTGATGCTTGAGGAAGAGAGTCGATCAAAAATGCTTTTAAAACAAAGTGCTCCCAATGGTCCTTAGAAAAGGAGAAATTTACATAAACCAATTTAATTTAATGCCGATGGTAAGATTCGAATATCTGCACAATTTTTGGTAAACGTTTTATCCCACAACAAGAACTGTCTGATGAACAAGCTTTCTGGATACACAACATTCACACCCAATAACTAGACCAATCTGCTTCTATCCGGCCTGTCAAAATTGAAGCCTCCTTGGGAAACTTCCCTAAGGTAAGCCTGTTAATACAAGCCTTAAAAAGCTTAAATACCATCTTGGCCAATTTAACAATGTGGTGAAAAAGCGAATCACGCCCGATGCTTTAACAGAAGGGGAATGGGGGTTTGAACACACTAAAGCTGTTTTTCTAAAAGAAATAATTCCATTTGTCAATACCTGAAAAGACATATTCAATGTTTTTGATAAAGATCTTTTTAATGAGGTAACGGAAGTACAAACATTTTTTAACCAGATGGAAGCTGCGATTCAACAGTGTTTAGTAGACAAACAGTGCTTTGAAGTTCAAAAGTAATAATTTTTGATTGAAAACGATCGAATCTTAGATCAAATCATTTCTCAAGATATTATGAATATTGTTGTAAATTCTTCTATGGATATGAATACTTCTGTGAATATGCATTTGTCTGTTGCTTTGAATGATTCTGTGAATTATGTGGAAATGTGCAACAAGTGTCTGAAACTTGAAGCTGAGTTTATCAAACAACACAACATGGTTGAAAAGGATGAATATAATAAACTTTCAAAACGATTTTTTGAACTAGAACAACACTGCATTTCTCTTGAAATTGAAATGCAACTCAATAAAGAAATTTTTCAAAAGAAGAACACATATGTGAACCAAACTGAACCTACATTTGATCAATTGTTTGAATTGAACAATTTGAAAGCTGAGCTTCAAGCAAAAGACACAAAATTTGAGAAGTTGAAAGCAAACATTAAACGTTTGAATAAAACTTCCACCACAAACAGTGTGAAAAAGGACATAGATGAGATTGAGACTATCAACATTAAACTGGAACACAGGGTGACAAAACTAATTGCAGAGAATGAGCATTTGAAACAGAATTATAAACGGCTTTATGATTCAATTAAACCACCACGTATTCGTGTTAAAGAACAAACTGAATCTTTGGTTAATCAAGTAAATCAAAAGTCTGTTGAAATTTCTAATTTAAATGCTCAACTTCAGGAAAAAGACTTTATCCTCGAGAAATTGAAAAGCTTGATTTGGACTTTTGTAGAGGAAGATTCCTCCGACAGTTATGTCCAGGATTGCTTGAGTGGATTCGTCTAGACCGTGATAGAATAATTGAATAATAGCTCATTTGGTCAGACCGTGCCCATGACATTTTCGAAGCATGTTCTTGAGTCGTAACCAAGCGTCGGTTAGACTTTCACATACGAGTTGAGAGAAATTTCCGATTTCAAGTAAAAGACAGTTAAATAGCGAAGGTGGAAAGAATCTGTTTATAAAAAGCTCATCTCATTTGTTCCCACGATGTTATAGACTCTTCATTTAGTTCGTTAAACTAGGTTTTAGCCTCATCGCACAAGGAAAAGAGAAATATTAAAAGCTTAACAGCTTCACTTTGCGTTTCATCGTATCTGAACATGTTGCAGATTGTGAGAAATTCATAGATGTGGTCATGCGGATTGGCCCACAAATAACCATCGAATTTATTCCCCCGAATCATTTTCAAGTGAGTGCTATTGATAACAAAGTTGTCATCAACAGTGATTTGAACAATGACAGAATTAGGAGTCGGTGCTACAGTCTTAGCATTTTCCCACATAGGCTGATCATCAGGATCGAGATTTATTTGTTTGGGTTCAACATCCTTTTCAGGTAAATTTATAACGACAAAGTCATTAACGGAAGAATGTTTGGTTGAATATTTGAGTGATTCGATCTGAATGGATTGTTTTTTGATAATTTTAAATTTACAAGACCTTTTTATTAAATTTTTATTTAATTTATATATTATGTTAATACAAATAATGTCTAAAAACGTTATTTATATTTTTCAACCTCTCAACGTTTTGATAATAACAAAATGTAAAAACGTTTACAATAAAAATAAACGTTTACAAATTATCAAATGTAAAATTCTATTTCTAAGATTAGTGATCACTTAAGGTATGAACAAACAAAATAATTAAGCATGATTAGTGATCAAGAAAATATTTTTCTCTTAATCCTCACTTTTAATTCTACAAAAGTATTTTCTCAAAAATACATTTACAAAATATTTTCTAATTAAAAGAAAAGTTTTATTAAAAACTTAAAATTTGAAATTCAAATTTTCCCCTAAATATGGAAGGTTCCATAACAGATACAACCTTCACCACAAAAAGATAAAAAAAGGGAGCTGAGTCTAGTGGCTGCCCCCTTATAGGCCTAGCGGCCCCCTATATATAAGGGACCACCGGGACCGCCACTAGATGACCATTGGGATTCCCTGCCTATAAATACTGCTCCATTCCCAGCAGAAAAGCATCCCTATTTGCACGAAATTTTTCAGTCTTTTCTTTCTCTCTCTAAACCTTCTTTCTCTCACTAAAACTCTTGATCACTAACATACTTAGATCTTGTTTCAAGTGATATAATCTCTTCCTCATCCTCTTCCTCTCATTCAAGTGCAAGAGAAGAACACTTATATTCGTCAAGAAACGAAGTGTTAATTAGTGATCTCTCCTCTTTTCTTCTATGTACCAAACCTCTATTGTATTTATTCTGAAGAGGTAGATTGGTTCTAGCTAAGATTAGGACTCGACATTTAGCTTAGTGTCGGAAAATAACGTAAGCGACGTGTAAACGGTTTTCTCTGCCAAAAGGAGCCTTGTTGACATAGTGAAAACTCAATGTTGGATTACGTGAGGAGATGGAGTGGCGAAAGGTGCTTCGTAGCCGAACCACTATAAAATTTCGGTGTCTTGGTTTGGTTGTTTCTTTCCTTATCCTTTTACATTATTATTATTGTTATTTAGTTTTTGTTTAAATAGTTATAGCTTGTTCATATTGTGATTTGATTGAACATATAACTCGGATCTATACATTTTTGAAATTAAACTTTTAAACCGTAAAACAAACGTGCAAACTATTCAACGCCTCCTTCTAGTTTCTACAATTGGTATCAGGAGCAAGGTCAACAAGATATTGTTAAAATTATACAGTATTTTAAAGCTTGGAGTCGATTTAATGGATTCCTACAATTATCTAGAAGGGCAATCTATTCAAAGACCACCACGTCTTTGAAAGCGATAGTTTTTATTATTGAGAAAAATAGATCGAGACATAGGATAAATCAAAAGATCTAGAATCTTTGGCATGTTTATTACCGAGGTGATTTATCAACTATATACAAAATCCAAAAACCAACTAGTAAATGATGTTACCCATTTGATAAACAAACCGATGATCTCAAAAAGAGACTTGCGAAAAATAACGAAGCTAAAAGTGTATTTAAATGCTTTGTGCCAAGAAAAGAATATGCAAAGAATTTGTTTTGTAACACGACAAAAGAAATTAGGAAAACTTTGTTTTAATCACCCTCAAGGTAATAGCCAAGTCCAAAGATAATAAGATCGACCTTGGTTCAATAATATGAATCATATTGTCATTTCCGAAGACGAATCTATAGATAGTGCTTTTGCTAGATTTAATACTATTATTACTAGTCTAAAAGCTCTTGATGAAGGTTACTAGTAAGAACTACGTAAGGAAGTTTTCTTAGGGCACTACAATTCCTAAATGAAAAGAAGGTAAAAGAGCAAAGATAAAAAGAAAAAAAAAAAAAAAAAAAGTCCAGGAAGGAGGGCAAAAAAAAAAAGAAGGGGAAAAAAAAAAAAAAAGAGATAGGAAGCGAAGAAAGTAAAACAAAAAGGGGGAACAAAAAAGGAGGAAAAAAAAGGGAAAAAGGGTGAAAAAAAAGAAAAGGCAAAGAGCAAAGGTCACAGCGATTTGAAGAGTCCGAAAGACTTAACGTCACTATCTCTTGATGAACTTATCGGGAACCTCAAAGTTCACGAAATGATCATCAAGAAAGATTCTGAAATAGTCAAAACAAAAGTTGAAAGGAAATCTATTGCTTTAAAGGCTAAGAAAGAATCTAGTGATGAAGAGTATTCGACTTCCGGTAGGGAAGACGAAGAGTATGCCAGGGCAGTAAGAGATAATCAAAAGTTCTTAAAAAAGAAGAGGTACTTTTGCGAGGACAATCTTGAACTACAAAAAGACGTTCCAAAGAAGAGGTAGATGCGGCGATCTGAATCATCTTATTAGAGAATGTCCAAAACCACCGAAAGATAAGAACCAAGAGACTTTTGTCGGAGGCTCTTGGAGCGATAGCGGTGAAGAAGATGACGAGAAGGTCAAAGACGAAACGTGTCTTGTAGCTCATGCATTGTCACACCATGACAATGGCGGAAACTAGGGAATGCAACATAATGATCAATCATAACACAAGATACAAAATAGAGAAAACTACATTGCATAAACTCCAAGTGCTATGAAGACCATCAACCTTGAACAAACTCAAGTGATGTCCCAATCGCAACTAAAATCCACAATCTCTTACAATTATTCATATGCCCGCACAGGGGACCATAATCCAAAACATCACAAACTAGAATCAAACAATAAGCAAGCAAGACTTCAAACGAAATTCCACACGAGATACTTCTAAGTCTGCTATCAATCACCAAACTATTCTTCTTTTACTTCACCAAAAAATGATACTCGAAAACGTCAACAATAATGTTGGTGACTCGTAGTTTAACCTTAAACCCAAAAGCTGTGCCAATATTCAACAGTGGACAATAGTGCTATATGACAGTGAATATATGCAAACAACCTTAGCATCACCGCTAATCAATAACCATATGTCACTTACGCACCCTAAAGGGCCCTACAAGTTGAGAGTACTAAAATATAGGAGCAGTACCACATCACAAACAGGGTAGGCTACGCCACCCGCTCAAATAATCACACAAATACTGGGTAGGCGTACCCATCCGATCTAATAATCTCACAAACACTGGGTAGGCGTACCCATCCGATCCAAACAATCATGCATCACATAATATTCACATAGCAGTCATAAGCACATAACTTGTCCCAAAAACAAAACCACATTTCGCACAGATCAATTCAAAACACATTTGAGTATCATTTTCCCCCAACGGAAAAACTAGTAAAAAGTGGGGCTACGAGAACTCACCTCAAGCAAGTCTTTAGCTACCCAATCTCAATCACACAAGCAAATGCAACGACGCCCGCACACGACCTAGTCCAGTTAATGTCTCAATTTAATCATCCAATTCCAAAACAATCTTCACGTTTGATGCATAGAGTTTAGACGCGTTGTACAATTACCCAAAAATAATTTAGTGTGTAATGGTTGACGACTTAACTCCATAATCATATTAATCTCTTCCTCGATAATACATACTTATACTATTTAGCGTAAATAGATAAGTAATATAATAAATATTTATAATTATTAATTATAAATATATCTCGACAAGTCCATTCGGTACACCTTAGTCACTTCAAAATAATCATTATACGGTTGAAAATGAAACGCTTACTCATAATAAACACATTAGGGAAGTTTCGAGAAAAATTATATTTTTTGTCTTTTAGTGAAAATAAATAAAATAATTAAATATTATTAAAAATCAAAAATCATGTTTTTAAATAAAAATTATAAGTAAAACTTTACACGAAATTTTGACAATGACCCGTAACGTTTATACAACGTTTTCCAAGGTTTCAAACCGTATTTTCAACATTTTTCACAAATTCGACACTTTTCGACAAAATTCCAAAATCTCAATCGTTAACGCTTACCAACACGTTTTTCTCAAAATATCGTTCAATATCACTTCGTAAATACATTTCCACTTTCAAAAGTCCATCAAAATTCTCATAACTACTACATATCGCTTATTGGACATTAAGGCCCAACAAGGGTCCATTAAGACATATATAAGTCCAAAATACTATTTAAGTCTAAAACCAAGGTTCATTTACATATATAAGTATATACTTATATTTAGAAATAATCCGGACCACAATAAGCCTTCGCATTAAGTCGCAGCTCAAATAAACTTATTGGGTCGTGAGTCTATAAATTACAAAATACGTATATTAATCTTTAAAATAAGCTATTAAGCTACGTATCGCTTTTGGTTACTACCATAAGCCTAAAAAATAGTCCACAACATACGTCATAAAACACAAATAATCAAAATCACTTTTCTAGTGATTTTGGGAATCCATTCGTGGCCTATAAGCCCAAATAAGCCAAGAAATAGCTTAATAATAAGCCCGAATAAGTCATACAAGCTACTATCAAAAATAAGCATTCTAGCATCATATATTATTCAACCATCACGACCAGAACATCAAAACTACTAAAACTCTCTTTTTCCTTTTCATCATACACGAACCAAACAACCCTTATTTTATCCGTTTCGTTTCCAAAAATTGATTTTCACAACTAACATCTATGCATCAAAATAAACCCAAAAGGACAAACGAAATTTAAATTTGAAAACTTACAAGAAAATCTTCAAATTTGTAGATTTCGACACGAATCGGACAACCCAAACGTTGTTTAAATGAATAACCAAACATTCTTATCAACCTCAAATATTTATGTCTTCATGTTTTCTTGATCAAACTTAAAAATTTTATGTGTTTGTGTTGTTGTAGGTGCGAACGAACACACACACTCTTAGGTGTGTGTTTTTTTTGAAAATGAAATGATGATGATTTTTGGAAAAAATGGCATCTCATGTGTACAACTTTAGACAAGGGAGTCCCGGGCCTTTCTTTTCGTGTCGGGATCACTTAAATACTCGTAAAACTCAACCGTAAAATTTACCCCAAAGTTAATTAGCATTTTTATTCACTTTAAAAATACTTTTCCATTAACCTAGAGTATTCACATGACATATTTTCACTTTAAACCCTTCAAAACTTAATTTGGACATTAACGGACGTGTCAGACTCGTTTTTTGGCATTTCTTAAAATTCACGGGTCAAACCACCCGGAATACACATAACACAATAATACCTTCCAAAAGGGATTATTAATCACAATAAACCTCAAATCATCACATATCTCATAAAATCACCACCGTCAACACGGTACAGAATCTGAATAAATTGACAACAGTCAAATAGTCAAAGGACTATAAATGAAATATTCAGAACACAAAAAGGGAAAATGTTATATTCTACCCCCCGTTAAAATAATTTCATCCTCGAAATTTAATACTAACATCACTAACTATGCGGGTACTTCTATCTTCATCTGATCTTCACGTTCCCACGTGAATTCAGGGCCTCGTTTCGAACTTCACCGAACCTTGACGATGGCAATCCTACTACACTACAACTTCTTAAACTCTCTTTCCAAAATTTCCACAGGCTCTTCCAAAAAATTTATTAGCATCCAAACCGAATCTCATCCAAAGAACATTTTTGTATGGATCAGCCAAACACTTCTAAGGTTCGATCGTGGAACGTCTCTTGAACACCACTCTTTCCTCAGGCAAATCTATCCGATAGGCCACAGGGCCACTTTCTCAACCCAATATCAAACGGTCAACAAACCTAGTGCTAACTTCCCTTCTTCCAAAAGCGAAACCACACCTTTCCAAGGCGACACTTGAGCAAAGGACATAGTCATACACTAAAACTTCTAGAGGCATTCCTCTTCTTATCAGCATAACGTTTTTCGACGTTCATGCGCAACTTAAGTCTATCTTAATTGCGAGATCTTTCAGTAGTCTCTGCACTAACTCAGGTCTATCAACTATCTCCTTCTTAACTCACCAACATAATTGGTGAACGACTCTTTCTACCATAAATGCCTCAATCGGAGACATCTCACACTAGAATGATAAACTATTGTTTTACGAAAAACTCAACCAACGGATGATGAACATCCCTAATTCCTCTGTAGTCAGACGCATGCTCTAAGCATGTTCTTTCAAGTTTGAATAGTATGCTCACTTCTGACATCGGTTTGAGGGTGCTACGTTGTACTCATATCTAAACGAGTCCCTAATGCCTCTTGCATTGACTGCCAAAACCCTGATGTGAAACAAACTTTCACGATCGATTATTGAAACGACTATCACGATCCGATATAATCGAGATCGACACACCATGTCTAGCAACTATCTCATTCAAATAGAATCTAGCCAACCTTTCCATCTTATAATCCTCACGCATAGGTAGAAAATGAGCAGACTTAGTAAATCGGTCCACAATGACCCAGATTGTGTCATGCCCACTACTAGTCCTAGGCAACTTAGTCACAAAATCTATAGCTATCCCTTCCCATTTCCATACGGGAATCTTATGTTGTTGGAGCAAGCCAGATGGCCTTTAATGCTCAACCTTAACCTTCAAACAAGTTAAACACTTACTAACATACTCAGCTATATTATTTTTCATTCCAGGCCACCAATACCTATCTCTAAAATCATAATACATCTTATCAGCTCTTGGGTGTACATAGTACTCCGACTTATGGGCTTCATCCATTATCAGGGTTCTTACCTCACCTTTCAAAGGTACCCATATTCGATCCAGGTAGTACAAAGTTCCATCACTTCTCTGTTCTATCATCTTATCTAAACCTTTCTGCAATACTACAAACTCATCCACAACCTCCTTCTGAGCCGCCAGTATCCTATCTTTGATACTCAACTGAAGGATCATATTCATAGCTTTAACTCTCTTAGGCTTTACTCTTTCCTTCCTACTTAGGGCATCAGCCATCACATTCGCATTACCAAGATGGTAGCAAATTTCATAGTCATAATCACTAAACAACTTTATCCAGCGACGCTGTCGCATATTCAACTCTTTCTGACTAAAGATATGCTAAAGACTCTTATTGTCCATATAGATGACACTCTTTATCCCATACAGATAATGTCTCCAAAATCTTAAGTGCAAACACAACCGCACCCAACTCTAAATCATAGGTAGTATAATTCTTCTTATGAATTTTCAACTGCCTAGACGCATAGGCTATCCCTTTACCTCTTTGCATTAACACACAGCCTAGTCCTATCTTAGACGCATCACAATATACCACAAAGTCTTTCGGTCCATCGGGGAGAGCTATAACAGGCGCATTACACAACTTATCCTTCAAGGTCTGAAATGCCAATTCATGTTCCTCACCCCAATCGAAAGTCTTACTCTTCTGAGTCAAGATAGTAAGAGACTTAGCTATCTTAGAGAAGTTCTCAATGAACCTACGGTAATACCCAACCAATCCTAAGAACGAACGAACCTCAGTCGGAGTTCTAGGGGCTTTCCAATTCTTAACAGCTTCAATCTTACTAGGGTCCACATGAATCCCATTACCATTTATCACATGCCCAAGAAACTGCACTTCTCTTAGCCAGAATTCACACTTAGAAAACTTAGCATACTCTCCTTTTTTAGTAGTTCCAAGACTAACCTTAAGTGTTCTACTTGCTCCTCTTGAGCCTTAGAGTAGATTAAGATGTCATCTATGAACACTATCACAAACTTATCAATATACAACCTACAAACTCTATTCATCAAGTCCATAGATATTGCTGGTGCATTAGTCAGACCAAAGGGCATTACAGTGAACTCGAAATGTCCATAACGAGTTCTAAACGCAGTCTTTGGAATGTCATCCTCATGCACTCTCAGCTGATGGTATCTAGACCTAAGATCTATCTTAGAGAAAAACTGTGACCCTTGCAGTTGGTCAAATAGATCATCAATCCTAGGTAGCGGATAACGATTCTTAACAGTCAACTTATTCAATTCTCTATAGTCAATACACATCCTAAAGGAACCATCCTTCTTCTTAACGAACAATACCGGCGCTCCCCAAGGCGATGAACTTGGTTGAATGAAACCCTTATCTTGGAGTTCCTTAAGTTGTCCTGACAACTCCTCCAATTCAAAAGGTGCCAAACGATAAGGAGACTTTGCTACCGGCGTTGCTCCAGGGATTAACTTAATTTGAAACTCAATTTCTCGAACAGGCGGTAATCCAGATAGGTCATCCAGGAATACCTCGGGAAAATCTCTCACTACTTTTATCTCTTTTTGTTCTTTCTCTTTAGCCTTAACACTCTTTAGCTACCTCATCTTTTTCTTTTGGTTTCTCTCCTAATACTCTAAGCACCTTGCCATCCGGTAGTGGTATCCTTACTACTTTCTCATGAAAAATTATTTCAGCCTTATGATTAGACAATCAATCCATACCTATAATCACATCAAAACTCCCATGCCCAAAAGGTATAAAAATC
>BQNB010030865.1:0-18055 GCA_026074375.1 Tanacetum coccineum
TTGAAAAGATTACTCGAGGGTTTCTTTGGTGTCAAGGAGATATCAAACATGGAAAAGCTAAAGTGTCTTGGGAAACCATTTGCCTTCCTAAGAATCATGGAGGCCTAGGATTAATAAGTCTATCAAAGTGGAATAACGTTCTTATGGCAACCCATCTATGGAGGATAATAAAAAAAGATACTCTTTGGGTCTGGTGGGTTCACTCTTACCGATTGAAAGATAAATTTTTTTGGGATGTTCTTATAAAATACGATTCAAGTTTGGGTTGGAGGAAAATCCTTCAAATGAGAGAAGTGCTAAAAGATTTTGTTATGCATAAATTGGGTAATGGGAAATCAACTTCGACATGGTTCGATAAGTGTTATCCGAATGGCCCGCTTACTGCTTTTATTTCTAAGCGTAACATCAATGATGCTGGATTTAATCTAACTATGTCGGTCAATGAAGTTATAGAGGACGGGAGATGGCTGTGGCCTCAAGAGTGGATGACTAATCACAGTTTATTAAATCAGATTGAGGTTCTAGTTTTAAATGAATCAGTAGAAGATAAAGTATGTTGGATTGACAAGCATGGTCATACAATTCCTTTCTCAGTTAGTGGTGTTTGGAATGATATTCAAAATGAAGGCAATGCCGTCCCTTAGTATAGAATTGTTTGGTACAGCCAATGCATCCCTCGCCATGCGTTTATTTTATGGCTTGCTTTTTGGAATCACCACTCTAATTTAACGTGTACGTTATGTAAAAGTCAGCCGGATTCTCACCCTCACATTTTCTTTGAATGCTCTTATTCTAAACTAGCGTGGTACGAAATAAAGAAGTTAGCTAATATGAACTTAGTATCTGAAGTTTGGACTGACATTGTAGATCACCTGCAACCGCGTTCTAAAGGTAATTCTGTTTGGAATGTAATTGGGAAGCTGGTTTTTGCCGCCACAGATTATCACATATGGCAAGAGCGCAACATGTGCTTTTTTAACCATGGTACAAGATCAGTAGATAAGTTAGTTTGTAATATATATGAAGTGGTAAGATTAAAGATTATGAGCCTTTCTATAAAGCACTCGAGTAATTCTGTGAAGGCCATGGCAATGTGGAAGATCCCAAACCTCAACAAACAATTCCCTAAGCTCATGGACACTGAGCTCACATGTATGGAATTGCAATATAAATTGTTAACAATTGCCGTGATGTGTTCTAACCCGCAACATCCTAAATCCGACATGATAAACGTTCGTTGTCCGGTAACCCAGCACAGTGAGCGCTACTCACCCAAACGAGGATGTCAATCCCAAATAGATCTATTTATAACGCTCACGCTTATAATTCAGTAATTGGAAGTTCATGATGTGGGCCTCAGTGGGTTAATCGACTACTTAAGTCAAACACGTAATCTGTGCATAAAATGTACACTTGAGTCCAATTTTAAACAAACATGTTTTCTCACCCAAAAAATGTAAATTATTTAAACAAATGTAAAGCATGGGGCTATGAAATCACCTTAATAGGTAGTTCTCCGCGTATAGCAAAAATACCAAAGATGGTAAGTAAGCGTCACCGTCAAATACCTAAGTAAATACGGTCAAGTCTTAGTCTACTAGTTTAGGCTAACGACTCTTGTATAAACTACAATAATTTGCTAGTTTATATATACTGTTATCTCTTGTGTGGTGCACACGTTTAATGTATTTATCTCCTTCGTTTGCTCTTGGGAATATGTACGACTATATGCTTTTAAGTATACCCGGTGTAAAAGTATTAATAGTAAATATACGTATTTATTATTCATGTGTTTTAGTTGTAAAAATATCTACATTATGCCCTGACTAGTCCGACACCTAAAGTGTTTATTAAATTTACTTATGTTCATAAAATACCCTTAGGTTTTCCATATTTAGGACAAAAAAGTCCCTGGACTTTATAAAATTAGTTTTTGACCAATTTTACCCTTAAGTTCCAAGTTTTACACTTTTAGTCCCTTATCTTACCAAAGTTTCATTTTAAGTCCAAATAAGTTTTAAAAAGTTGAAAAAGGCTTTATTAGCTTCCAATAAGCTGTATAAGCTGTATCAACTTATAAATAAGCTCGGACGAGCTTATTTAAGCTTATTGGGCTTTTGGGTTCGTTAAAGCCCCTTAAGCAATTTAAAAGTCCATTATATATTTCAAAAGCACAAAAACTCTCATTCTGCTCATTTAAGCTTAATGAAGCTATTGAGCTGATTAATAAGCTCAGATAAGATTATTTGAGCTTATTGAGATCGTTAGCCTAATTAACTCAACCCGAATAGCTCCATAAGGCCTATTAGGGTTTTCTAACAATGTTAAACCTATTTTTCTATCTTCAATAAGCTCCTTTAATTCTGTTTAAGCTGTTCTTAGCTTATGGCTTATTCTATAGCCAATAAGCTCTCAGTAATGGGCTTTTGGGCCTACTATGAACCCGTTAAGGGTTTTACATGTTTAGGCTTGTTCAATTAAGGTCCATTAGCACATTTAACTTTCAATAAACATTAACTTTCTGATTTAGCTCATCAATAAGTTGTTATAGCTTATTCGAGCCGTTGGGCCTATTATTGGGCCTCGCTAGTGGGCTGTCAAGCCACATATGACCCGAATGGGTCCATTAGGTTTAGTAGTTGTTTTCTAAGGTTTTTAATATTTTGCTTAGCATATTGAACATTAATAAGCATCAACTAATCATGTTTTAGTAACCATTAAGCATATATTTGTCTTTCATGGGTCTTGAAAACCCAAGACGTGGCTAAACAAGCTTGCCAAAGCTTGTTTAAGCTCGTCTCTCCCACGAGACAAAGCTAGGGTTTCTAAAACCCATTTCAATGTGTTCCAACAAACCCTAACCCGTATATATCATTGTGTACGTCCCTTATTAGAGCAAAACGAGTAGTTAGGTGTTCATGTTAAGCAACATATACATGATTTCATTTCTAAAACTCAATACCAAGCCCTCGGCTCATATTGTACGTATGCATGAAAAGTTTATCCCGTCCAAACTCATTTACAAGTTCACATTTAGTCTTAGGTCTACACCATACAAGTCATACGCATAGTATTGACATTTTACGAGTACATGGGTTGTGCCATGCTAGGCACGACCTATGTCTAGCATGTAATCACAAGCTACACGTCTTAACATATATACCAACACAAGTTTAGACACAAAACATAGACTAAGAAACTTACAAAAAGGTCCTAGCGTCTTGTTTGGTTTCGAGCGTGATAACCCAAATACTAACCCCAATCCTTGCTTATACCCATAACCTTCTTGCCTTCTAAACCCTTTATACGAATAAACCTATCTTCCTTGATCACTAAAAGCTAACCCAAGTCACTTGCTTGCAAGCTATGGTGAGATTGTGAGGGTGTTTGTTCTCGGCTGTGGATAGCAACCCGAAACAAAAAGAGAAAATAATATGGTTTGTTTGTGAGAGTGTTTATTGTTTGCAAGAAGTATTTTGCCAAGATAGGAGTGGGTTTATATAGGCCTAAGATTAGTTAGCTCACTAAGTCCTGATCAAATCCCAAACTGATCCCTAATAGGTGGTTTTGGTTAGACCTAGTTAACCTCAAATGGTTTTGTAATACCACATAGTACATTCCTTATTTTTCAAAGTTCAAATGGTACATGATACTTAAGATTCGAGCAATCTTATGGTATATGTATGTGTGTACATGCCGCGGGTATCCAAGAGCAAGAAAGGATCCAAAGTGGTTATTACACAATGTGTATTAGGCTTATTAGGGACATTAAGGACAAGCTTTAATTAAACGTTGATTGTACATGTACGTAGTATTGGTTTTTAGAAGATTCCTAAGGTGATTAGTTATGTGGGACAGTAGGATTATAGAGGGAAAAAAGGTTTTGAATATTTATTGAGATTTTATGGTCAGTCTTAATTAAAGGATCATTGTACAAGATTTGTGTAAGTATCCAATGGTTTATGGGTTTTGTTTACCCATAACCGGCCATAATGGCTTATTAACATGAAAATTGAATAACCAAATCATTTTTGCGTTTACGGGTTAAAAGTGGTTATTGGGTTGAGTCTAGGTAAGTCTAGGCATTTTCGGGGTGCGTCTAAAAGTATTTTATTGCAAAACGTAAGCCTTTTACGTGACTAATAAAAATAAAACGCGCAAAGTTAATAATTATCTTCCTAATAATTACATAACATTTGCTTGACGTAAACCTTAATTTATTTGGTGACCGTTTACGTTGAATGATTATTTCTAGTCTACGCGATTTAGCTTAAAAGTTAAATTAAAAGTAAACGTGTACTGGATTAAAATAATTAGTGAAGAATAATAGGAGTCATAAAATGACCTGAAAATCTGAAATGTTACAGTCTCCACCCGTTAAAAGAGCTTTGCCCTTAAAGCTTAAGACCTTGTAGTGGATGAAGACGCCCGATTTGTGAAGAGATGTGGGTATTTCTTTTTTAATGAATCTTCACGTTCCCATGTGAACTCAGGACCTCTCCTCGAGTTCCATCGAACCTTGACAATTGGGATACGACTTTACTTTAACCGTTTGACCTCTCGATTCATGATCTCTACGGGTTCCTCCACAAAACGGAGCTTATCATCAATATGTAGTCCTTCCAACGGAACGGCTAATGGTTCGTCGGAATAACATTTCTTTAGATTCGACACATGAAAAGTACTGTGAACCCTGCTCAACTCTTGAGGAAGTTCAAGTCTGTTAGCAACAGATCCACCCTTTTCCAGCATTTTGAAAGGTCCAACATATGTCGGGTTTAACTTCCCTCGTTTGCCAAAATGTACGACCCCTTTCCAAGGTGAAACTTTAATCATAACCCTATCTCCAACTTGAAATTCCATCGGCTTACGTTTTAAATCGGTGTAACTCTTTTGTCGGTCACGAGCGGCTTGAATCCTTTGCTTGATCTGAATGACCTTCTCGGTCGTCTCTTGAACTAAATCTAGACCGGTGAGTTGAACTTCTCCAACCTCGACCCAACAAACAGGTGAACGACACTTTCGACCGTATAGTGCCTCAAACGGTGCAGCCTTGATGCTAGCGTGATAACTATTGTTATATGAAAATTCGACTAATGGCAAATGCTTAACCCAACCATTTCCAAAGTCAATCACGCAAGCACGTAGTATATCCTCGAGAGTTTGAATAGTCCTATCGATTTGTCCGTCCGTCTCTGGATGATAGGCAGTGCTCATATCCAAGCTTGTACCCAAAGCCTTCTGTAGTGACTTCTAGAAATTTGATGAGAATCTAGGATCACGATCACAGATGATTGAGACAGGTATTCCATGTCTCGTGACTACTTCCTTTATGTACATTCTCGCCAATTTCTCCATGGAATCAGTTTCTCTCATTGGCGTAAAGATTGCGGACTTTGTAAGTCGGTCAACAATCACCCAAATGGTGTCATAACCTTGCGACGACTTAGGAAGCTTGGTGACAAAATCCATTGTGATGTTATCCCACTTCCATTGAGGTATCTCGGGTTGCACCAACAAACCTGATGGCCTTTGGTGTTCGGCCTTGACCCTAGCACATGTTAAACATTTGCGGACATAGGTGGCGATGTCGGCTTTCATATTGGGCCACCAATATAGCTTCTTCATGTCCTGATACATTTTGTCCGAACCCGGATGGATAGAGTATTTTGATTTGTGGGACTCGTGCATGATCACAGTCCTCAAGTCACCATAACATGGCAACCAACTCCTGCCGTTTAAGCATAGGGTTCCGTCGGCGCGCGGTTCCAATTTCTCCTCCCTGAACTTTTCTAGGTCTTTTGAATTTTCAACCAGTATACCTCCCACATCTTCAGTCTTGAGGTTTTCTGGTTTCCTTGCCTCAGTCTGAGCCTCCAAAATCTGCTTAGGAAGATCTAACCCAATAGTCATGACTAAGGCTCGAACCCGCAGTGGCTCTCGTTCTTTCCTGCTCAAAGCATCGGCCACTACATTTGCCTTCCCCGGGTGATAACGAATCTCACAATCGTAATCACTGAGCAACTCTAACCAACGACGTTGCCTCATATTCAACTCCTTTTGGTCAAGTATGTGTTGTAAGCTCTTGTGATCTGTGAACACCGTACACTTGGTTCCATACAAGTAGTGCCTCCAAAGCTTTAAAGCGAACACTACTGCACCGAGTTCCAAATCATGTGTAGTATAGTTCTTCTCATGAATTTTCAATTGTCGCGATGCATAAGCAATCACTTTTTCGTTTTGCATCAGTACCGCACCCAATCCTTTATGCGACGCATCGCAATATGCAATGAAGTTCTCAGCTCCTTGAGGGAGAGCTAAAACAGGTGCGCTACACAACTTATTTTTCAATGTCTAGAAAGCTGCTTCTTGCTTATCACCCCATTCAAAGGCGACCTTCTTCTGAGTAAGTTTGGTCATTGGCTTCGCAATTTTCGAAAATCCCTCAATGAATCTTCGGTAGTAACCGACAAGACCTAAAAATTGACGTATCTCTGTTGGAGTCTTAGGAGATGCCCAATCTTTTATGGATTCGATCTTGGCGGGGTCCACGTGAATACCTTGACAGTCAATCACGTGACCGAGAAATTGTACCTTCGGAATCCAAAATTCACATTTGGAAAACTTGGCATATAACTCCTCCTTCTTAAGCAGTTCTAGAATTGCCTTAAGGTGTTCTTCATGTTCCTTCTTATCCTTTGAATAAATAAGTATATCGTCGATAAAGACAATTACAAACTTATCCAAGTATGGTTTGCACACTCGGTTCATGAGGTCCATGAATACTGCAGGTGCATTCGTTTTACATCCAAACGGCTTTCACTTGGAAAAAAAATTTTTTTTTTTTCGTATAATGACCATATCGCAAGTCTATTTTTGAATAAACATTGGATCCTTTTAGTTGATCAAACAAATCATCAATCCTTGGGAGAGGATAACGATTCTTCACCGTCAACTTATTCAATTCCCAGTAGTCGATGCACATCCAGAATGATCCGTCCTTCTTTTTGACAAACAAGACCGGAGCTCCCCAAGGTGAGGAACTGGGTCTTATAAAGCCCTTGTCGGATAGTTCTTGCAGTTGTTCCAATAACTCTTTCATTTCGGAAGGAGCTAATCGATAAGGTGCTCGTGCTACAGGTGCAGCACCAAGCATCAAATCGATTTGGAATTCCACTTATCGAGTCGGTGGAAGACCCGACAATTCTTCAGGAAAAATTTGAACGATTGGTACGTCCTCAAGTCGCTTCTCCCCCGACTTGTCTTCAGTCTCTTTCATAGTAACATGTGCCAAAAAGACATGGTGTCCTTTTAACAAATATTTCTGAGTCTTGGTGCACGAAATGATGTTCAAACGGGTCTCTATTCCCTGATTGCTTTCGTCACCATAGATCAGTAAGGTTTTATTTCCCCAGGGAATATGAACGATCTTCTCAGCACAATCAATGACAGCGTGGTACTTCGACAACCAATCCATGATGATTATGACGTCGAAACTACCAAGTTCTATGGGCATTAAGTTGATGTTGAATGGATGGTTTAAGAAGTTTAATGTACAACCCCGAATGATAGTGTTTATCCCAATTATTTTCCCGTTGGCTAATTCAACATCATAATAATGGTCTAATGTAGTTGGTGTGATATCAATTAAGGAACTAAATGTAGTAGATACAAAACTTCTATCGGCACCAGTATCAAATAAGATAAAAGCATAGCGGTTGTTTAGAAGGAACATACCCGTAACGACGTTGGAGTCTGGGTTTATTCCCGCATTTCCCACCACATAAACCTTTGCTGGTGCATTGCCGTTCCCACGTTGATTACCAGGGTTTCCATTCTTCAATTTTGGACAGTCTTTCTTGAAATGCCCCTGAACACCACATTCATAGCAAGTGCCAGCGTCCTGAGTTGTTCCATAGTTCCTACGGTTGTTATTATTACCATTGGGGCCAGAACTCCTACAATCACGAGCCAGATGGCCAATCTTCTTGCACTGATTACACCTGGGAGCACAGGGTCCTTTGTGGTGACAGTTGCATTTAGTACACAAGGGCAGTGATCCCGTGTACTCCCTCTTCTCACCAGGCCCAGCAGTGTAAGCTGGCCCAATGTTCTGCCTCTTGTTTTGTTGTTGGTACTCCTGATTGTTCCCAGCATTAAACTCCATCTTTCTCTTCTGTTCAGCATACCTTTCAGAAATAGTAAGGACTTTTTGATCCATCTGATCATTAGCAAACTCAATTGCTTTCTCCATTGTCTTGGGTTGATATGACATTACATTTCCTCTAATCATATCAGGAAGTCCACGAACATATTTCTCAACTTCTTCCGATTCCTCGTGGAACATCCTTCCGAACATCAATGCAAGCTCTTGAAAGCGCAGAGTGTAACTCGCGACATCAGTACCTTTTACTTTTAGGTTCCAGAGCTCAACTTCCAACTTCTTGATTTCACCCCTTGGGCAGTATTTGTCCATCATCATCTTCTTCAGTGTCTTCTAGTCCATAGCTTAAGCAACATCTTATGTAACAACTTTCATGTGGGAGTTCTACCATGTTAGCGCATTTCCAAGGAAAGTGCAAGTAGCGAACTTAACTTGGTTCTCTACAGCACAGTTGCTAATGTGGAAAACTGATTCCATCCTTTCAAACCATTGTACTAACACAACCACTCCTTCGGTACCCTTAAACGTAAGGGTGCTGATAATTTAGAAAATCTTTATACATATACTCGCGTGGAGTGCGTGTACTTCCTCTAGTTCCAGTGCCAGAATTGTGTCTACCGTCGCCATGACCATTAGTGCTATTTCGAAGAGTTTCATGGTTAGCAAGTGCTGCAGACACTCTTGCTTCGATCAACTGCTCAACAGCAGTAGTTGTTATTGGGACAGCAGCCGTAGCAGCAGCAATAGTGGCAGCAGCAGCCCTTGCAGCAGCAGAGGTTCTTTTTGGTGGCATGTTGTTCTAAATCACAACAATATAAAACACGTGAGCTTTCGTAAACATCACAACATGACATAGGTAAAATATACATATTACAGGATCACATCACACAGTGATTATATATATATATATATATATATATATATATATATATTATATATATATATATATATATAATATAACAGGATCACATCACACAGTGATTATATTCATGACTGGGATCACAACACATAACCGAATCGAGATCGACATGACATAATACAACACATCATATATAACTGGGAAAACATACATGATTATCTGATACAATAATCGAAAAGTACAAATCCTACTGCCGTGCTAGCTGGGTATAAAACCCATAATACTTAGCCGGCTAACATAATGATAGCTATGAATCTAACATGAAAAATGTAACTCTAGGCAGAACTACCAGCGCCCTCGCGATCACCTGCATGAGTCTGATCTCTAGCCTGAAGTGTCTGAATCTGTCCCATGGCCGCTGAAAACCATCCCTGTAGTGACGAAACATGTGCAATCAATATCGTCGTCAGTGACTCCTGTGAGGTGATACGGTAATCCTGCATCTGGGTATGAGTCCTATATGCTTGCAACTCATAGTGAACTGCCGTACTCAACCCAATGGAATGTGCCCAAGCCTTTAGGGAAACTAGGGCCTCCTAATCCAATAGCTGTGCAGTCTCATAGTGAAACTGTCTATCCTCGGCCAATATGTCAACCCTTTGATATATCTAAGTCTGCCTGTCCTAAGTGTCCTCGATCACAGCATAAATATCCTGAGTGTCCTGCTCCTGCACCGCAGCGAGCTCGGTCACCCTATCATTGACCCCCTCGAGGGTCGTCGGTGCTACCTCCTCTACAGTCTCTGTTGGGTCTACCTAAACATCCCTAATGCCATAGCAGACCTCCTCGGCTCTCTGTCGTCTGACCTTGGCATCCACAGTACCGATAAACCCATAATCCGCTCCATGACCTCATGTAGGTCTAGGGGCAGTCGTCTAACTCTTTCCCACCTCGTACCTCGATGTGAGAGCAATCAGACATAACCTTTTACGAGGTGGTAACTCTGCCTCGGAAGTGTCCTCCCTACAGTCGACTGGTGGTATGAATAGTGAGGCTGGTAATGGTGGTAGTGGAGATAACGGTAATGGTAATGATGTGTGTACAAGTGGTGGTAAATGTAGTGATGATGGTGGAGGTGGTAGTGGTGGTGAGGGAATCTGAGGTAGTAGAGATGATAGTGGAGTAAGTGGAGATGGTGGTGGAATAGGTAAGGCAAGAAGTCTCTCGACCTTCGCCTCATATGGAAATGGTACAGGTGTCTGAGGTCTGACGGACATCCTATCCGTGTGCCGTCTAGGTGATGGCACATGTGTAGGTGCAGCCTCATTAGTCTCAAATGCCTCTGTATCCTCAGCTGAAGGAACATGGTCAATAACAGGTGCAGCAGGAGAGTCGGCCGGAGCTAGGTGCTCCTCCTCCTCCTCATCCTCAAAGGGCTCCTCATCCTCACCATCTGTGTCATCATCATCATCATCATCAGAGGGCTCATCATCATCATCCCCTCCATCAGCAGGATAATCAACATGATCCTATTCGAAGTCCTCCTCCGGATCGGAGTCCGCTACATACCCTGGTGATAGGGCTACGGGTGAGGCATCAGCGGGTAGAGGCTGGTCCTCCATGGGTGCCTCATCATCGGATGGTACTAGGTACTCGAGGTACTCCGGCTCAGGTACGCATGGTACCTCGACAGGTGAAGGTGGGTGCTCAAGACCTGGCACATAGTCCAGAGATGTTGAGGCTACCAGCTGCATAGGAAGTCCATCATATCCGTATACGATGACTCACGGAGAACCTCCGTCCAACAGCTCCTCATCAGCTCCCCAAAATACCCTCTCTGCTCAGAATCGGTGTAGACAGATGTGTAGGTAACCGCAGATGATGACGAAGACATGACTGAATCTGTAACACTCAAACAGAGTTTACATTAGTACATATATAAGACTCATAATAATATACTTAATATATTATAAACACGTATGTGAATCATGCAGCATCTAGTACACTCAACTAATGCAACAAGTAATGTATGAATGAATGAGTGAATGAATGTCCCTTGAAAATCCCTTTGTATGATGCAATGTTTGAAAACGGTTATAGTCCAAGTAAAACGTTTGACCTGGTTCTCTATAACCTTGGCTCTGATACCAATCTGTAACACCCCCAAATAGGGTCGCAGCGGAATAATGTATCCGGGAGCGTTACTTCATAGATCAATAGCACAAGATATGAGAACGACCACTATACGTGTCGTTTTAATAAGATACATTGGGTTAAACAAAATACTTGTTCATTACATAAGCTCATGACTTCAAATTGTTCGACAATATAAATAAAGATTTCGGTTTATAACAAATGTTCCCAAAATGTAATACGACCTAAATCTTTAGTAGCGACTCTCCAAAGAGTGACCCCCAATGTATCTTGGCACCTCGTGCCTTATTGACCTGAGAAAAACATGCTTAAAACGTCAACATAAAGTTGGTGAATTCATAGGTTTATGTAAATCAATTGTAGGACCGCAAGATTTCCAAGTGTATGATTAAGCAACAAATGCAAACATCATAAAAAGTAATTACGTTTTCCTAAGCTCATGACACTGAAGCTCGACATGTATGAATGCAATAAATTGCCAACATTGCCCGTGAATGATGTTCTAACCCGCAACATCCCAATCCGACATGGTATACGTTTGTTGTCCGGCAAACCGGCACAGTGAGAGCTACTCACCCAAACGGGGACGTCAACCCCAAATAGATCTATTTATAACATTCGCGCTCACACAAAGTAATTGACAGTTCATGATAATGGGCTCTGAGGGTTATCGCTACTTAGGCAAACACGTAATCATGGTAAAATGTACACTTACGTCCAATTTGTAAAACAGAGCATGTTTCTCACCCCAAAAGTTGTAAATCATTGATATAGTAAAATATGGGGCTATGAACTCACCTTTAAGCAACGTGATAAAAGATATCGAGATGTAAACGTCGAGAAACCGAGAGAAGATAACGTGAAAGGAGCGTCGAGAGACCAAGTAAAGCTCTAAAAGCAACCTAAAAATAAAGTTGCATCTTAGAATTTATATATATTACGCGAGTAGATTTTTATTATAATACTCTATATTTAGGCTTATAAAATGGCTATAATGTTACCGAGTTTAATACAATATTTTTCTAAATTTGTTTAAATGACTCCATCTTATATACTTGATATAGGAATTAGGGTCAGGTCACAACTAACTATAACATTTACATGTCATTGTTAATCAACTTTTTTATTCTGACACATACAATGTGATATAAATTAAATAAATGGCTACACCATAGAATATGCACACAACATGGACTTTTGTGATAAGCTAAGAAAATGACGTATGGAGTCATGGGTGACCCACACAACCCATATTGTTTAAGATTAAAAGGACATTCTTTCATATTATTTGTAACAGTACATGATATTTAAATGGTGTGAGGACTAGGTTTGAAAAGGCTTTGCATCTTAGGATCAAAATGTAAACAACACTAAGCTATAGGGACAATATTCTCAAAATAATATAAACTAGCATGCTACATTCTTGCTGTAACATGCATGTAAGGAAAGAGCAAAGAATCAGACTCATCTTTATAAACATATATTCACGTTTGCTTTGAACCATAGATTAGAGTGTAATATTTTAGACATTAAGCAATCTTACTATATTCATTATATACGATTCAATAACTGTGTAAAGACCCAAAACCCGCTTCTTCATGACTAGTAATAGTAATTATATCATATACAAATTCTTAGGAAAGTGCTCGGTCGGCTTCCATAGATTAACAGTCGTCTAGCTCGTTAAGTAATTTTTGGAAACTTGCCCATAGTATTCGTTAGCAAAGGCCCCATGGAATTTAATCCATGCAAGCCCAAGCCCACGTGCCATTTGTAAGTATAAAATACACCTCTCCATGCCTTGGAGAGGTGGTTGATTGGTTGTATTTTCACATAGTAATGCATTTCATGTTCTTGTCTTTCTCTCTTTAAATATACTTCATTCCTTCTCTACTTTCTCTCTCTAGTTCTTGTTGGTTAAAGATTACCTAATATTCTTCAATTGGTTTCATCAAGAGCCATTGGAGTGGTGTGTTTAGTTTTTGTGTTTATTTTTTTAGGTTCGTGTTTTTGCAAAAAAAACATCCATTTCTTTATTTTTTTCTTGTTGGATTCGAAGCTATTTAGGTACACTAAAAGATCATTTACTTGGTAAAATTTTGATCTTAGATCTTTAGGGATATAGGTGTACAAGCTTTAAATCAAGAAAAATTTCATTTTTGGTCATCTTTTTGTGTTCAAAACCTTTACAAGACCAAAATCTTGATTTTAAATTATCCGACTTAAAAATCCTTACAAGTTTCTATTTTTCTTGTTCTAATAGGGTTAGTAACACTTTAGTTGTACAGAATTTTTTCAAAACAACCAATCAATAAGGTGTATTTTTGTGTTTTAAAAATTTTGAGTCTTCGTATCTGTTGAAGTCGAACAACCTGAGTCGAACAACCCAAGTTCGAACAACTGAGTGCCTAGGTCGAAACAACTCAAGACGAACAACCTTGAGTCAAAAACCAAGTCGAACAACTGAGCTCGAACAACCTAAGTTAAAACAACCTGAGTCGACCAACCCAAGTCAAATAACCTTCCTTGATTCGAACAACTCAAGTAGCAACTGCTAGTCGAAATCCACGTCGAACAACCTGATTCGAACAACTCAAGTCGAACAACCTGATTTTTGAGTTTTCGGAACAACTAAGCCGAACAACCCAACCGAACAACTCAAAATTCCATATTATATGGTTTATCTTATGGACCTTGTAAATCCCCCGTAAAAACATTTAACTTGTTTTTTTCCGGTTTTTGTCAAGAATTTGTAAATTCTCATTTAGTTTAAAGAATTAAAACACTTAAGATGACAACCTTTAATTAAACACAATTTCTTTCTACCACCGTTCCGATCAAACAAGTAATACTCTAAAACATACTAATTTCTCAATGATGACCTCTGGCTGGACAAAAGCAATTCTTTCGGGTGTGACATTCGTTTCCCACTATATTGGAAAAGGATATGTTATGATTCTTGGAAAGTTAGAATGGAGCTTATTACATGATGATAGAAACATGGAAGACTATGATTCTTGAATCCGTTGAATATGGTCCATTTATTTGGCGTCAATTAAAGGAAAATATAGAGAGACAAGACCAAAGAAATATTATGAGTTATTACTACGGGAAGCAATTCAGCTGATTGATGTATCAAAGCAACAAATATCATTCTCCTAAGGGACTACCACCTGATGGGTCTTATGCATTTGGTTAGCATAATAAAGTCGCCAAGGCAACTATGGAAAGAATTCAACTTCTCATGAAGGAACTTTTATTGACGAAACAGCGTGATAAAGAGAGTGTAAAGCTTTGTGATGTATTTGATAAGTTTAACTTACAAAGAAGGGGAAAACACTACGTGATTTTTACTTGAGATTTCACTGCTCTCAATGACATGAACTTTACAATATGAAACTTGAACAATTTCAAGTGAACATCAAGTTTTGTAATACTTTTCCTCCCTGAATGGAGAAAATTTATGACTATGTCAAACTGGTTTGGGGATTTGCACACAATACTAACATTGATCAGCTCATGCTTATTTAGGACAACATGCCATTTCCTGTAAATGAGGTTCATTTAATGCATGAATGTAAACTCAATTCCGCTTGCATTGTTGGAACCCATCAGATGATCTCAGTTCTCCTCATCAAACTCATCTATATCATACCTAAAACACTTAAATTTCTAACACAAGTTTCACCATATCAGTCTCCACAGTATGGATCACTTATCAGTCTCAACAAAATTCTCAAACTCTTCATAATTCATCAAATCTTTGCAATCACTTATCCATAATTATTTTGCTATCATCAATTCTCATCAACGGTTATCTCTCCATCATTCATCCTCCCTCTCAATTGGAATGTGCTCTTTACTGTTAATTAAAAATCTTAATTTCTCCTCCCACAGACTAGGTCTATTGGTTCTAGTATTCCATAAAGGTGATGATCCTTTGATGCCATCAATCACATATGTCTTGCTTGACTTCTGTTATCACTTCTTGCTACCTTGACTACCATATTCAGCATAAAGAATTCATCAAACCTTAGGCAAAAAAAGCTACCAATTAATATGGACATATATTGAGTGAAATTATAACAAATTCAGGGCGGAGAAATAAAACGTCTTTAGCTGCGGGTACTACAAGGGACATACACTCCAGGTGCAGCTAGGATTGATATGAAAATTGTGGTGTTCATACCTTGATACTGGAAGATGGTACTGAGATTCATATGCTTGCAGAAAGGAAGTATCCACTCATAAAAGAAACACTTGAGAGAATGCTTTCTTTGAGGTTAGTAGCTGGGACTGCAAGTGAAGATGCTTATACTCTGCTTAGATTCATTCAAAAGCAGATTGATGAGTATGGAAGCCATGATGGAGGTGAGAAGGATTTTTGAGTGTTGGGTTTTATAACCACACAACAAATGGTCATCAGTTCACCATGTCTAACAGACATCAAGAACTGGCTAGTCCAGAGCAAACGGCTTCTGGTAAAGACTTCTCAAATCCGTTAATAGCTGATAGTTTGCTAAAAACTATATGGTTCTCAACTCACCATGCTTCACAGTAAAGAGTTGGCTAGTCCAAAGCAAACGGCTCTTGGTAAAGACATCTCAAATCCGTTGATAGTTGATAGTTTACTCAAAACTATATGGTTATCAATGCACCATGTTATTGCAATGAAGCATTGGCTATTCCAGAGCAAACGGCTACTGGTAAAGAAATATCAAATCCGTTTATGGCTGGTAGTTTGCCAAAAACTACAAAGCCAACTTAGTTGGTGTAGCTGTGTTGCTGTGTTGCTGAGATGCTGAGATGGTGACCAAAGACTGGAAGCTAAAGAATTTCAAGTTTACTAAGTAACAAAAGAGTTCAAGAAAAAGCAGATTAAAGAGTAGCAGTGTGTTTGGATACATCCTCCTAGTGTTCAAGAAGCTCAAACTGAAGAAACATGAAGGTTAACAAGTGAACATCATGTTTAGGGGAGGATTGTTGGGTTTCAGAAGTTCCTACAACTTAGTGCTGCTACTTATACAAGTTACTACTGCCAGTTCTACTTAGTGCTGCTGATGAAGAATGCTATAGATTCAAGAAAATAGACTAAGTAGTTAGTACTGTTAGTTATAAATAGTTAGTACTGCCAGTACATTGTTAGTACTGCCAGTATAGTTAGTGCTGTTAGTAGTAAGTTAGTACTGCTAGTTAATACTGTTAGGAGATATGCATGAGTTATTATAGGAATAGATATGCATTATCTCTTCACACGTTTTGTAAGCCCATTAGGGTTTTCCTTGGTGTATAAAAGGAACCCTACAACATTAGTTAGATATAAGTTTCATATACAAGTTTCAAAAATATATAGTTAGTAATCTATAATCTAGCAGATTAATAGTCATAAAAGTTCTGTTTTTTTCATTGTTCTTCTTAGCAATATAAGTTAGTTTCCGCATAACTTATATGGTTCATAGTCATTATTTCTCTTGTAGTTAGTTTGGATCTATCCAGATTAGCTACCACCCTTAACAGGCTAGAAAGATCTATTCAGATTGGGATCAATAAGTGGTATCAGAGCTTGTTGAGAAACTTTAAGTAAGAAGAACCTAAACACATCAGTTATAAACTTTTACCTTTCAGATCTATTAAATGGAAGGATCAGATGATGAAATTCCACCACCACCACCATAAACACCAACACAATAAGCCCCTCACACTGTGTCAACCATTAAACTCCCTATTTTGAAGAAAGGCGAGTATGACATTTGGGCCATGAAAATGGAACATTACTTAAGCCATACAGACTATCCTATATGAGAAGTCATACAAAAAGGAAATGGTCCTGTAAGTGTCTCAACAGATACAAATGGAGTAATAAAGGTTTTGCCTCCTAAAACTGCTGAAGAAATTTTAGCAAGATAAAGAGAAAGAAAAGCAAGGACCACCTTACTTATGGCTTTACCAGAAGACCATTTAGCAAAATTTCACAAGATGACCGATGCTAAAGATATGTGGGATGCTATCAAATCCAGATTTGGTGGAAATGATGAATCAAAGAAGATGCAGAAATACATTCTGAAGCAACAATTTAAAGGCTTTTCTGTATCCAACTCAGAAGGATTGCACAAAGGTTATGATAGGTTTCAGAGTCTTCTGAGTCAACTTGAGATTCATGGTGCAAGTGTCTCCACTAAAGATGCCAATAAGAAGTTCCATAGGTCTTTATCTTCTTCCTGGTCCCAAGTATCCTTAGTCATGAGGACCAAGCCAGGAGTAGATAGTCTTAGTATTGATGATCTCTATAACAATCTTAGAGTCTTTGAGTCTGATATTAAAGGCTCTACTGGATCATCTTCTAGTGCACAGAATGTCGCCTTTGTTTCTTCTGAAAGCACCAGCAGTACTAATGATGTTAGTACTGCTTATGGGGTTTCTACTTCTTCTGGCTACAACTCACAAAGGGAAAACTCTTCATCATACACTGATGAACTCATGTACTCATTCTTTGCTAATCAATCCAGTAGTCCACATTTGGATCATGAAGATCTGGAGCAGCTTGATGACTTTGATTTAGAAGATATGGACTTGAAATGGCAAGTAGCCATGATTTCCATGAGATTGAAGAAGTTCTACAAGAAGACAGGGAGAAAGCTGCATTTTGATGCCAAGGAACCAGTTGGATATGACAAGACCAAAGTCGAATGCTACAATTGTCACAAGACAGGGCATTTTGCTAGAGAGTGCAGATCAAAAGGGAACATTGGATATAAATCAAAACACAATAGAAGGAGACCAGGAAAACAGGAGGAACCTAAAGCTTTGGTAACTCTTGACGGGGAAGGTGTTGATTGGACTGATCATGCAGAGGATGAACAAGAGAACTTTTCTTTGAT